>NJDC01015642.1:7645-35957 GCA_002245475.1 Calephelis virginiensis
GCCGCAGTCCCGTCGTGACCACGGCCTATGCAACTAGGCCGAAATATCGACAAATAAAATAAAAAGAGATCGTGAGTATCCCGTATAAATAATTAAAAATGTTATTACTATCTTTCTTCTACAAAAGTAATAAAAGGCACAAAACACATTTAGCGCTGTCAGATTAGTCTATATACGACTTTTGTACAGACGTTCAATATATTACTCGAAAACTGTTAATTAAAAACTTTACAATTAGACATGTCCAGACGATTTTGAGATGTTTGAATGATCTCTTTGGTTTTTGTTTCATTTTAAAAATACAATAAAATTGCAATGAATTTAAAATACAATAAAAAATATAACCTAATACTTTGTGAACAGCAGAATCACCACCATAGGCTACTTTTTATCCAAATATCTGAACGAATTTTAGCAGGACAATTAACTAGCTTTTATACGATGGTTAGCTGCAGGCAACATGTAGTAATTAATAACAAGTTGAACATGATTATAAGTGAGAATATTAAACAATGACCTGAAATACAAAATATTGACATTTCTGTTCAGAAAACATCGCACAAATACGCGGAAGTCCTCGGAGAGTAAGTCATTTACAATACGTCGTTAATGTTTCGCACGTAATTCAAACAGGTCAAATTTTCAATATTGTTTACTGCTCTTTGCTACACCTTCTCTCGCTTGTTAATATTTACATTTCTAATTGAGCATATATTTTATATTAAGTATCATGTCGCCTCTGTGATCTAGCGGTCCGTCGTCGAACTTGACTTTTTGAGGTCCTGGGTTCGAACCCACAAAAAAAATAAAAAATGGATATTTTCAATTTTCTAACAAAAATAACGTTTTGAATACGTGCCTGGTGGACGTTAGGCTTGCCACTTATCACAATGTGTGACTTAGTGTCTCCGGCTAGTCCTGGTTGTGCCTCTGCCTACCTCTTTGGGGATATGGGCGTGAAGATACTTTTCTTTCAGATAAGTACATTTCTAATGTCTGAAATGTGCAAATAACAAGCACGCTGTTTTCTTGATAGTAAGAGACACCCTATTGCTATATATTATAATCCATAGATGTAACCGGTGCGTCGCTTTCTTATGGCAAATATGCATACTACTAAAACTAATACTGAACTAAATCTGAATGCAATGGTTGAGACTTTTGACGCATCAATATTGAGAAAATCAGTAGTATCCACCCTTTTCGTGCCTTTTTCCTGATGCACATAATTTATATTGACTGCACCAGAAAGCTCTTGACGCCGACCCTCAACTCAAAATTGTTCAATTTAGATATAATTAAAAAAATCATAAAAACCGACTTCATTAATAGATAGTTAAATTTTAAATAAGAGACAGGTCGTATTTGCCTAAGTGGATGAGCAAAAAATACTAGGTTTTATTTTCTTAACAAATAAAAAAACATTTTCAATTTTATAAATACTATTGTCGTAAATCAAAAACCACTTGTCAGATCTTGGTCAAATTTGATGAATAGGAACATGTAAGATGAACCAACTCATAAAACACCTTATTTAATATAGTCTATTTAGTTTATATCGCTTCTGTGGTCTAGCGGTTCAGTTGTTGGACTCGACTGCATGAGGTCCCGGCTTCGAATCCCGGGTCGGGCAACAAAAAAAAAATTGGGTTTTTCCAATTTTCTAATAAAAAAAAACATTGTGGGACTTAGTATCTTCGGCTAGTCGTGGGTGCCCTGGTTGTGCCTCTGCCTACCTTTTCGGGGATACGGGCGTGAAGATACTTTTTTTATTTTTTTTATTTAGTTTATTGATTTGGTTTTGGCGTTGACTGCCTAAGGACGCGGGTTCTCAAAATATGTGTTTTTCGATTTACAAACAAACACGACGTTATTTTGGATCAGATAGGCGCGAGATCGGCGATAGGTTTGTCACCTGTTATTGTAGGTTCTAAAACTGCCTACTCTTTTGGGATGAGCACATATTTTTAATTGTCATTTAGCACAAAGTTCTGAAGTACTTACATAAAATTAGTCAAACACATTTACAAAATACCCAAATCAGTTTTTCCATGAAAACCTTCAATTTCGTGTAGTTATATCAGTGCTCAACTGCACTGAATATGTGCAGCTCATAAAATCAGTTGACGTCCCTCGAGACCCAATCGATGACAATATTCATTGGTATTTCGCCAGTAATTAAACCAGGTCAAACGTACATGCATAACAAGCCTTAGTTTCAGTTGAACCGGTACTAAGCTGGATAATTAGAATTGTACCTGTAAGGGTTTTATAAGCGGGAAATTTGGGTTTCCTGCTTGATAATATTGTTCTGTGGTATGTCATCCGCGGATGAAATTTTAAGCTTAGTTTAATTACTTTGATGTGAAGTCGTTAAGCTGAGCTTTACGTAAGGTTAATGAGTGTGTAAGTTTAATATGTCTCTCCATATTTTAACTAATTAATAGAAGGTGTTAAAATAAAGGCTACTAAATTTCCACGTCCTCACCAAAAATGTGTACCTACGTATTATAGTGCGACTAAAAGTGGTACAAAAGTTGTACTCAACCTTCGTTGAATGCAGTTAAATTCTTCTGATGATTTTTTAGTTTCGTTAAGTGTTCAGTTTATGTATTGTTGATGCTATTTAAACAGTACAGTGGGGTGTGTGCAGTGTTTGTATGGAGCTGAATATACTTACACATATTTGAAGTCTTCGGGTTTTGTGGAAAGTCTAATCCATTCACTATGTACCGTCTTTCCTTTTTAATCTGTCTATAATACGTGAGCATTTTGTGTGGGAAACTTCCAAATTTAGTCATTTTATTTTGTGTTAGAATTTTGGAGTTGGATTTACCAAATGCTTCTTGACTATGTTTTTGTATGTTAATTGCGGTATTTAATAATTATATATTTATTTTAATGATTTTTTGTTGGATTAAAGTGCTTTGCATAATTTTTTGCTTGGCCAAACGTTCATTTAGGAATTGAAAGTTAGATGTGTCATAATATCACGAAAAATTGATAAATGTCGAAACGTGAGCGCTGCTGTAAATCTGTGAAGTTTTAGCTCGCAGATCGCATTTGCAATAGCGAGATCAGAGAGAAAATATGACTGTAAATATGCGCTGACGTCAAAACGAAAAAGTACATGCTCCAATAGTTTGGCTAAGTGGAAATAATAGGAGATGTAATATTTACGTAACATAAAGAAAATGCGAATGTAGACGGTTGTAGCTAAAAATGGAAGCCTTAGTTGTCAGGAGTCTCCGAGAATAAGGGGTTTTTATTTTGCCGTACAAAAATAATTCGTTAATATTTCAAATAACAAAACAGCTCTTAGTAAATACTTTACTAGTTTATAAAATGTTTAGTTTAGTTTAGTAGAAGTAGTTTTTAGTTGTTATAAAACTTTAATTTTGATAAACTTTGATTGAACTAATTATTTGGAAAAAGGGTCGTTTCTAATTCATCGCTTTGTACAAAGAGCCGCAATTTATTTAAATAAAACTACGAAAATGGATCGATTGAAAAGGTTTTTTTTTGATGAAAGGTGGTCTAAACATTCCTTCGTATTTGAATTTTTCCTTGAATACGCTTAAATCATACTGTTCGGAAAATACTAACTTTGACCAAAATTTATGGTAGTCAAATCCGTTTACTTAATAAAATATAACAAATATTTGTTTAGGGCAGAAGTTTCCCCTGAAAATTACTAAAACAACGAAGAGTTGGTCCTTCCATTCAGGTCTGATGTGCTGACTAAGTAAAATGTAAATATTTATTTTTAACCAACTCCAAAAAAAAGAAGAAGGTTCTTATTTCGACTGTATTTTTTTTGTACATTTGTTACGAGATTACTCCGCCAATAGCCAACCGATTCTGATGATTCTTTTGTAGAAAAATAGATTATTTCGCGGGTTTCCTAAAAACTTGACGACTTTATGACTGAGGTCGACAAGATAAGTAAAAATGCATGTATTATTAAGACTGGCTCAAAAACTACGATAAAAATTATGTGAGACTAGTTTCGAAGTGTTTGCTTTCTTTCGAAAAAAATATTATCATATCGCGACGCGGATATGAAAAAGTTGAAGTCGGTTTTTACAGTTATCTATCCAAACCAAATGTTTACGCTTTGTTCGTTCTATTTAGTAGATGGTTTATGTAAAGTTTGCATAAAATCACTACAGCAGTTTTTCATTTATCACATTTTTTGTAACAAATGAATTTAATAAATGGCGGATCATTTTGTTTATGGGTAATTTTTAGTCAAATTGAAACATTTTTCAAATGGGGATTGTCATGTAATATTGAAACGTTTTACAGTTGTTTTTTTTTCTTTGTTTGTTTTGTTATGTTATTTATGCGTTAAATGAATTGTTTAATAACATTTTCAAATATATTTTTTTTTAATATTTCAGTTTATACGCATAGAGGCACGTACCGGGCCGCTAGTTATGTATATAAAAGATGATTAATTAAACATAGCAATAATTATTTACTAATCATCACAATATGCGTCTACTATTTCTAGAATATAAATAATTATAAACAAGAGATATTATATGTCTCAAATGCAGGTATTAAATTATACATTCCTTAAAGGAGTTTCGACATTATTAACGTAAGAGAAAACAGACTGAAAGTCTTAAAATAAACAAGAAGCTAATTTGACATTCTGACATTAAATTAAACAGGTTCTTGGTAATTTGAAACGTCGAGATTTTCAGTGACACGAATGATCTTTAACGTACGAATGATTTTAATATCTCATAATTAAAAATCGATTGCTGTTTATTTGTAACTAAAATCCTTGATAATTAACTTGTGTTATATTAAACTACTTATTTTAACACGTTTTCTTCAACGTAGCAAAGATCCATGCAAATTTGGATCTCCCATTATAATTTTTGGATGTTGTTGGGCAGACTAGACAAACTAAAAGGTGAGCATAGGCTTACCGTTACTAAAATTGTGACATCTGTGTTAAGGACGCACGCCGACCTGTAAAAATGCGAAAGATAAGAAATATGAAAAAAGCAAGGAGTGTCGTTCCGGGCTAGTCTCGCACGAGTCACCCCTATAAGGTACGACATCAAAATGTCAAGACCGAACCGTTTTTTATACGAAATATGATTGGTTCGAATTCTCACAATGTGATTGGACGAATCCTATGCTCGCACGTGATTGGTCGGTGTTTCCGCCGCAAAACATATAAAAGAACGGCCAATCTGGACGACCAGCATTCCGGGTCTGATCTCCACTACAATCTGACTAGGTGGTATAGCCTCGCAGGGACTCGCCCGGTTTTTGGTACCACCACCTTACCTATTTATGCCGCCATAATGCCAGCGCTTGCCATTGACGCATTCCGATTCGGAGGAAAAGATAGCCGATAAGCTTACTTCTGCTTGAGGCCTAAAATACCGGCCTATACTATATAGGGTTGGTAACGCACCATTACCACCTTTGGTATCTGTAGGTGGTGTGAATTTCTTACCATCAGGAAATCCGTTTGCTTGTTTGCCTTCCAACATCATAAAAAAATAGTAGCCTATGACTCAGATCTTTAATTGTATGCACATTAAATTTATTACAATTTCACCTAAACCAGCATGAAGATTCGATATTAAATATAAGTGAACTGCTTTTTCAGAAATAATTTCAAAACAAGACAGCGAAAAATCACGCAGATCCTCTAACGGTTAGAAATAATCGCAGCCTATAGACACCATAGATGTTGTAGGTGTGTCGCTATCATATGGCCAGGGCTTTAAGCCAATTGTGCAAGGTTAACGGCTACCCCACCCTCCGGACCTCAACATGACAGAAACAGTTTATTCACTACACTTGTACTTTCCACAACATATTTTTTTATTTTTATAGCCAACCGGTTTCGCTATTCAAGCATCATCAGGGCTATACCAAGCCCAAGCCAAGATAAAGGAGTTGTTATAGCCCTGATGATGCTTGAATAGGAAAACCGGTTGGCTTTTTTTTAACAATATTGGAAGGCAAACAAGCAGACGGATTTCCTGATGATAAGAAGTTCACGCCACCTAGAGACATCAAAGGTGATAATAATGCGTTGCCAACCTGGGGCCGGGATGTTAGGCCACGAGCAAAAGTAAGTTTACTGGCTACCTTGCCCTCCAACCGGAACACTTTAACAGCAAGCATTGACGTTATGGCGGCAGGAATAGACAAGGCGGTGGTACCAATCCGGGCGAGTCGCTGCGAAACTTTACAACCTAGTAAGATGTCACAATGTTAGTGACGGTTAGCCTTTGTTCGCCTTTTACGAGCGGTCTGGCAGGAAGGCAGATGGTCTATTCTGCAAAGGAGCCCGGACCAACACGGGCGAATATACTACTACTACTACACTATACTATAAAATAAAAAATATATTGTGGAAAGTACAAGTGTAGTGAATAAATTGTTTCTAGAATGGAATTCCACCAAGCACCGACGATAAGAAATAAAAAAAAAACAGAACATGACATTGTCATTATGGCGAAAGGAATAGATAAGGCGTGGATCTCTACCCGGGGCAAGTTGCTGCACAATACTCTGCCACCAGTGATCTTGCTGGTGGTGATTCGTTCCACCTCGCTCGTTTCTTACAATCAGCCAGGTAAGACACCGGATGGTCACACAGAAGACCTGGAGCTACATAAGGTAATTTAATTTTGAATAAATTTTAGAATAAAAATTACAAAATAAAATACATTATTTTTAAGTGAAAACTTCTTTAGCGGCGTTGCGCACTTTTTTGGAATGGGTAAAAACTTCTAAACTTGCGTCGGGACACGTGACCTGAAATTTCGTAAGACGAAAATTCGTAAAACGGCGCAGGGCGCTTGCGCGAATAAGACGGCGCAGGGCGTTTGTGCTAATATTCGTGTAGTCATGTTTGTGTACGATAGCGCAATAAATGAATGTTGTATTCTACCACATAAATGAAATTGCTTTCATACTGATAATTAAAGCAATTCGTGCATAATTATTCTCTAATCATTCCAAAGTATAAAAATGCACAACGTTAATAATATATTTGAATTTTCAGGTGAAGTGCCGGTTTGTATTTTTGTTTCATGTAGTCGAATTTTGTATTGTATTTATGAATTGTAGCTTAGCACTTACAAATTTGATATAAAATATTATATGCAAAAGTACAGGTGTACGGACTAGCCGTCTAGCCCAGTTTTGATTCCAACAAAGAAAAAAAAGTGTTTTTTCAATTTTTTATTTAAAAAAAACATTGCCCGGGGTCGGACATATGCCCGGTTGGCGATAGACTTGCCACCTATCACATCGAGGGACTTAGTCTTCGGCTAGTCGATGGTGTCCTGGTTGCACCTACCTATCTATCTTAGGTTACGGTGTGAAGTCCCTTTTTTAAACAAATTTATTATTATTGACTTCTTATTAGCTTACTGACTCATATGTTACATGAAGCTAATATCTAATTCTTAGGTAAACAAAATTTTCTTTAAACACAAGCTGGGCATTAGTACTATCTGGAACGTAGTTCTAGTCTACAGATATAACGAGTTAGAAGATTTTTCCCTAAGCACTCCTCTCTTACGCTGACAGTTTTAAAACATCTTAATACTCTGATCGATGGGTTTGCTCGGTTCAGAGCTTATCGTCAAGCCTGTATTGGATTTTTCTGAAATTGCATCACTCAGCTGTAAATGTAGGTCAATATCTACGAGAGACAACGTGAATATAACCAAGACTAAGTACATATAGGTATTTTATGACAAAAACTTTAAAAAAACTATTGTTTGCAAAAGTTTAAATTGATTTAATAGTTTATGTTTATTTCGGTACTCTCTGCTTACTCCGTTAGGAACTTAGCGTGAAGATAAGCAGATTTATAATTTGAATTACTTCGCCAGAAAGCGCGGTCGGACGATGCTCTCGCCGCAACCGCACCTCTGCGCTGTAGTTCACGCGGAGAGGTCACAGGGCACAGCTCAACCGCGAGGATCATCGTAGATGCCATGAATGCCTTATTTAGAGTTCTACTTCGTGGAAATGAATGAACACAATATATTTTTTGTTTATCTTTCTACTCCATAAAAGCCAGATTGTTGCTACTACTTCTGTGTCCATTACTGCCAGTGACCTTGATGAAACTGGTCAAAACGGCATTAAATCCATCCGCGCGGACAGGCAAGTAAGCCGCCTTACCGCGCAGAGGACCTTTACGAAATCCGCTTCTTGGCTTCCGCCCGACGCGGCGGTGCGAGGTGTCGCGTATTAATCGCCTCACTTTGTCGAATTCTATTAAAATTTATGTGGGACCTCGAAATCATGACATGTCTTTTTAAAATGAATCACTCAAATCCATTTGTTATCAGACGAGCAATTTCATTTTAAAAAAAGTAATAAAATAAAAAAATATAAAAAAATGAAAATGATAATAAAAAAAAATAAAAATAAAAAAACATATAAAAATTCGAACCCGGGACCTCATGCAGTCAAGTCCAACTACTGAACCGCTAGACCACATAGCAAAAAGTGTCGTGACAACATTTTCGTAAGAATTTTTTCCGTTTACCCTCATTCACAACGCGCAATAAATAACTTCGTTCCAATATACAGTTGAATTGATCAACTTTCCTTTTTTGGTGTCGATATGAAAATAATTAAGAGCGATTGGTATTTTATGGGAGATACGGATATTAGAGCCATGTGTATTAGATATACCGTGTATATGATTTTCGAGTACCGGAACGAATAGCGAGGATTGATAAAATAATTGTGACCTAAAAACAATATAACAATATAGTCTTTTCTACTGTCGATTTACAACTTATTTAAAGTCTTTAAAGTTTAGAAATTTAGTTTTGCCTTAATAAAAACATCTCATTTCTTGTTGTTCTTAAATGGGTACCATCATGTTAACTTTGCAAGCCATAACGTCAGTGCTTGCCACTTCATGTTATGATTTGATGTATGACGCATTGGTCAACTTATTAAATCCTTTCACAAATTTAATCTTACCTTGCTGAATGTTAACAACTCGAAAACATTTTTGATATCGATAGTTGACTTTCCTTATTTTTTTTGTTTTTGTCTATTTGCTTTCCTAAAAAAATCTATCAATTATAAATAATCAAGTCTTAATAAGCTGCAAATTTTACACTGTGTAAATTTTGTAAGTTAAAACCGGTTGTATCCAGTAAATTCGAGATCATTCCAGAACTCCGTCATATTTCGTGCGCCGCGTGCCGCCATCGCGTACAAGCAAAATTTAATTCCAAGACGCCTTAGCTCAGTTTAAGCTCAAAGCCTTTTATATATACACCAGCTATATACCTGTGGCAAATTTAAAGAGAAAACGAGACGGTGCCATATTGTTCAGAGCGATTAAACTTGCGAAGCTTTTATAGGTTATTTGTGAAATGTTTTTCTTACTATGTACTGAATAACTTTGACCTTTTTAAATAATTTGTATTTTTAATACTCTGGTTAGGCGTACATCAATCCAGTTATTAATGGATATATATTTTTTTACCAATACAAATAAATTATTTTTAATAATACTTAATGCTGCATATGGAATCTTTTGTGTCAGTTATTTAATTTAGCAGAATAAATCTCCAAGAAACAGCTTGAAACGTATTTTATTATGAACTAGCAGACCCCGCAAACTTCGTATCGCTTGACATAACACCTACTAACAAAAATCTTGTTTTTCCCACTTTTTCTGCAATTTTATCGGCTTTTCTCTTCATAAGAACCATCGCCTGACAATGACCAACACAACAAAAAAAGAATTAGCAACATCGGCCTATCCGTTGAGGCATAGTGCGATGTACACGCGAAATAGAATCCCCATTTTTATAAATAAATAAATATCCCTGGACAAGTTACACAAATTGAATCTAACCCCAAAGTAAGCAAATTGTATGCTTGTGTTATGGGTGTTAGTCAACGATACTATTACATAGAATGACTTAAATAGATAATAGAATACATTTAATAAACACCCAGACCCGGAAATGCAGACATCTAAATGTTCATCACACAAATGCCTGCCCCCGTCAGGAATCGAACCCAAGCCTCGAGTTTCGTCGATGCAGTTAGGCGAGTACGCTAGCCATTCGACCAACGACCATCGATAGTAGCGCAGTCTGTCGGAACCAATGTGAAACATTCCAAAATCAACAACTACTAATTGTATAAAAATAATTAAAAAACATTTTTCAGTGGACCAAATTGTGAAATTTAAACCATTCTCGAATCCCCTTGAACACACGCAAAAAAAACATCAAAATCGCTTCAGTCGTCTAGGAGGAGTTCAATGACAAACACACGAACACAAGAATTATATATATTAAGATGTATTAAGATCTATATCATAAGAATAAAATTGAACAGTGTAAAAAATAATACCCATAAATATCAAAGAAGTTGTTACTGCTTAGCCAACATAGGACGAGAATTTATGTATTTTGAGAAAATAAATATACTGACCGTTTTTCCGAACACTAAAATGGCAGATATATAAATTAATTTATTTTAATATAAGCCCTTTCCATTGATCATGGGATAAATTTCTATTTTTTTTTTTAAATTGGCAGATACTGCTTTTGTAATGAAAGAATAAGTAAAGGCGATAATGCAAATCTGGACGTGTTTTTTGGCTTGCCACCTATCACATTGTGGGACTTTGTATTTTCTGCTTGTGTCCTGGTTGTGCCTCTGCCTACCTCTTCGGAAATATGTGCGTGAAGATACTTTTATTTTATTTAGGTATCGTAGGTAGAACGATAGGAATTAAAGCAATTCTGCAGCCGAGCTAAGCAAATTTCAGAAAAAAATTCAATATAGCCTTGAAGATAAGCTTTGAAGACATTAAACCCATTGGTCGGTGTATTAAAATGTTTCAGAACTGTCAACTTAAGAGAGTAGTGCAGATGAAATCCTTGTAATACGAGCATTAACTAAAGCTACGTTTCAGGCAGTATGACTGTTTTACTTTATTTACATATGTGTATTAGGAACTTACATTCAGAAAATATTTTTATTTGTCTGTTGATTTACGTATTACTTTTTTTATTATTTATTTATCAACCCTTTTAAACCAAATTACCTTTCAATAATGAAACTGTCTAGAAACTTTTAGAGTTTGTCTAAACAATTTAGTTGCTATGTTACAAAAATATGCATTCAATTATAGCATAGTTCATTACTAGTTACATTAGTTATATTAGAACAATAAGCATTCAAGTATAGCATAGTTCATAACTACTACTTACTATTTATAATTAAAATACGAAACAGTCAGAACAGTATTGCATTTGTTTTATATAGTACTAGCAGTTGCCTGTGGCTTCGCCCGCGTTTTTACAGGAAACCGTTGTGCGATCGGGATTTGAGGATGCTTCGGTGTCGAGGCGAAACTTTAGGTAGGGTTGTCACATGTAAAGAACGTGAAAATTTATATTGTTTTCCGAGCTCTTCGTATATTCGTGTTCTGGTCGCGGAGGTGGGTGGTGGGAACGTCAGTTAGGCTTGTCACATTCTGTGTCGTTTTAAGGATTATTTGACACAACAGTAACACTGATTACGCGGAATCAGCAAAGTAAAGGCTTCTTTTACATCTGTTAAAATCTATATGTTCATCCAGTTTACAATCTATTTGTGTTCCAAATTTCAGACAAATCCGTTCAGCCATTCGAGCGTGAAAGAGTAACAAACATCCATACATACTCAAAAACTTTCGTTTTTATAGTATTAAAAAATAGAAAATAGGATAACATCAATGGCGTTTATAGACTACGGTTGTCTTTTGCCATCTTTTATTTTTACTTAGA
Source organism: Calephelis virginiensis (assembly GCA_002245475.1). Classification (NCBI taxonomy): domain Eukaryota; kingdom Metazoa; phylum Arthropoda; class Insecta; order Lepidoptera; family Riodinidae; genus Calephelis; species Calephelis virginiensis. The sequence goes on from NJDC01015642.1 coordinate 19,462, forward strand.
GGAAGTAAAGCAGTTTCATGGACGTTCGAGTAATATGGCGTTTAAATCTAAAGCTGCAAATTTTCAAAAATGTTTTAACCGACAATCATACTTTCTATTTTGACTTACGACCGTAGTCAGCGCTGACTTTAGAGCGACAGCTAATGGTAAAGTACCACGGTGGTGCCTATCCAAATATTCTATTACATAACTACTAGCTATCTACAAACACTGTCACATAGAATATCTGAATTTCGTCTCTTGTGAGTTCTTTAACAGGAATTTTAATTGCTCTTGTAATCAAAAGTATGAAGGGTTTCGTGGCCAAAGGCTAAAAACGCCAGGGTGGTCTTGCGGTATAGGTACTTTTGACTTAGAGATCGCATCTATGGTCTAGCGATCCGGCGTATAACATAACTTCTTGAGGAATCGGTTTGATTTCCGGTTCGAACATGGGGTTTTAATTTTCTATAAAAAATAACGTTGCTGGGGATTGGATATGTGCCCGGTTGGTGATAGGCTTGCCACCTATCACATCTGCTGCACTTGGGACTTAGTGTCTTCAGCTAGTCGTGGGTGACCTGGTTGTGCCTCTACCTACCTCTTAAGGGATATGGCCGTGAAGACTACTTTATTTTGAGATAGAGAGCTAACACATTGATAGGTTTTCAAAAATGATATTGAGGTTCCTACTATCACTTTTTTCTAAACTGAATAGTTTGTGCGAGAGACAACTTCCAAAATGGTAAAATGTAAAACTTCTAAATTCGAGCTAAACATTTTTTTTATGAAATTGGAAGGCAAACAAGCCGACGGATTACCTGATGGTAAGAATTTCAGGCCACCTAGAGACACCAAAGGTGCTAATGGTGCGTTGCCAAACTGAAGCCGGAATGTCAGGCCTCGAGCAAAAGTAAGTTTACCGGCTACCTTATCCTCCGAACTGGAACACGTCATGACGTTATGGCAGCAGGAATAGGTAAGGCGGTGGTACTTATCCGGGCGAGTCACTGCTAAACTCTACCACCTAGTCAGATGTCACGGTGTTAGTGACGTTGAGCTTATGTTCGCCTTTTACAAGCTGTCCGGCAAGGAAGGCAGATGGTCTATTCTACAAAGGAGCCCGGACCAACAATTTTTTTCTTGAGCACAAAAATGTAAAAGTTTTAAAGACTAAGATTTATTTTGCTTATCGTGAATATCTTTAAAAAATATTGTTTTCTTGGGTTTATGAATTAAAATGACTACAAAAGACACTTCGTTTTGAGAATACCTCCAAATAAGTGCTAGCCCACGGGAACGTGCTCGAAGAAAGTCGCGTTACTGAAACAATGTAAACCAGCTTATCTTAAGCTGGAATTTGTAAATATAAATACGAGAACAATTTCAGTGATTATGTTCATTTTGCTAAAGAATCTGTTATTAGAGATCTGAAAATGAAACAGATTTATTCTTCATCAACATTAATGTTATATATATGAAAATCTTTTCTTATATATAAAATTCTCGTGTCACAATGTTCGTTCAAATAAAAGTAACAGAACAACGTCTGCCGTGTCAGCTAGTTGTAACATAATATTTAATCCTACAAACATTTCAATTTTACTGGGTAAACTTTTTACAATAATATTGTATATTGAATAGTTAGTAAGAAATATTGTCCATATTGGTGCGGTTTAGCTGATTGAAGCATGTTTAAAGAAATAAATATTTTCTCGTATAATATTATTGATCGAATATGAGTATATTAATTGTTAGAAGTATGTACCTAATTATCATAAGCACGTTATATTAAGCAATACTCAAATTAGAATTTACCCATCTGCCTTCTTGCCAGACAACTTGTAAGAGGCGAGTACTGTTTGAATAGATGATTTTCAGCAGAAGAACTGGTGATAGAGTGCTGTGTACCAACTTAACCCGGCAGAAATTTATCGCTTCACCTGATAGTGTTCCGATCCGGAAGATTGCTGCCATAATGACAGAGTTATGTTCCGGTCTCGAGGATAGAGTAGGTACTTTTGTGCCTTGGCCTGATATTCCGCTCACGGGACCGTGATAACTGTAACATCAATGGTGGCGTATTTGATTATTAATTGTTTATCATATATTATTGCTTATTACAACTATCAGACTGCCGAGAGATAGATCGGATCCCCACCGTCACCGACTTACGTAATAGCCTCGGACCCCCATCTGTGTTGTATATAGGCCACGATCATCTCTTACCTACAGGAGAACCGTGTCGCTGTCAAATGTCATAAAAAATGACAGCGAATATATTATCGATCCAAAGAAAAGAACCTACTTTTTTTCACGTATTATAAAGACGGATGTAAACACGACTTTCAACAAATGTGGCCTTGGACAAAGAAAGTTTACATCTAAGGCTTATTATTTAGATTAAATCTACGATCCTGATGGATGCATACCAATGTTCACAACCAGTGTTTACAACTGTCTAAAGTCCCTATTATTTATATTAGTTTCTAGGGAGTATTTTCTATTACGTTTATCTATCTTCTTCATCACGCCCATATCCCCGAAGAGGTAGGCAGAGGTACAACCAAGGCACCCACGACTAGTCGAAGATACTAAGTCCCACAATATGATAGGTGGCAAGCCTATCGCCAACCAGGCACATTTCCAATCCCGACTCATGCAGTCAAGTCCAATACCCGGACCGCTAAACCACAGAGGCGACGTTTATAATTTAGCTTATCACTAAATATATTCTTTATTTCTCCTCTGTGATCTTGCAGTCCGGCGTCGAACTTGACTTTTTGAGGTCCCGGGTTTGATCCCCGAGTGGAGCAACAAAAATAGAAAATACATATGTATTTTCAATTTTCTAATACAAACAACGTTGTCCGGAATTGGATAAGTGCCTGGTTTACAATAGGCTTGCCATCTATCACATTGTGGGACTCAGTATCTTCGACTAGTCGTAAGAGCCCTGGTTGTGCCTCTATCTACCTGCTCAGGGATATGGGCGTGAAGATACTTCTTTTTTTCTTTATTTCCTTTATGCCGTATAGCTTATTTTCTTAGATCAGAATATTATAATGACTTAAAATATTATTTTCCATTATGAGGGTACTTGGAATAAGTATTACTCCCAAGGGAACAGCTAGCTTAAAGCTCGCGTTACTAGAACAATATAAACCAGCTTTGTTTATGCTTGAATTCGTAAATACTCTGACAATTTCATTACTTGAAAAAAAAAACAAAAAAAAGTGAGTAACTTGACTTTATTATTTTTAATTTAACATTTAGAGTTACGAGTACTAAATTATTTTTATTTTATTTATACAATTCAGAAGATCCCAATTTAAAAAAAGGCTTATCGAGATCGACGAAGTACAAATTAATATCCTCTATGACCTCGTGGTCTAGTGTTGCATTTGGCTCCACGAGCTTCCGGTTTTAATTTCCTAATCGGGAAACAAACAGAATATGTGTTTTGAAGTGAGAAATATGTTGCTCGGGATTGGATAAGTGTCCAATTGGCGATAGTTTGATCACCTGAACTAAAGTGAGACTTAGTGTCTTCAGTTAATGGGTTGCCAAGGTTGCATTTCTGCCTACCTCTTCAGGAATTAAACAAGTACTTTTTTTGACAGTGATGGAATCAAATTTAGAAAAAGTTCTGGTTGAATGTCAGGAAATATAATATTAATTATTATGTATAGGACTCTGTTTCGAAAATAAAAACGATCAACTATATCAATCAGCTCGTAAGAATTAAACGTCACTTTCATCACTACTACCATGTACATGTTTTGGAACCACCACTCTGCCTTCTTCTGTCTGTGCTCATCTGTAATATTTCAGTTTAATTGGAGTTCTAGACGGTTGTAATCATGCCTTCTAACTAGGCTGACCTTGAAGGAAAATTTGTTTCCATTTTCCGATTACTATTACAATTGGGAAGTTTTATTGAATCTGGTGTTACTGTGCGAAATCCATTATAACAGATGTAAAATTAGGCTTTATTTTGCTAATTTGGCGTAATCAGTATAACTGTTGTGGCAAATAATACTCCAAATGACACAGAATGTGACAAGCCTAAATAAAATTCCCTCTGCCCACCAGTACATGAATAAAGAAAGAACTCGGGAAACAATATAAATTGTCAAAACAGATGGATTTCCTGATGGTAAGAAATTCACGCCGCCTAGAGACACCAACCTGAGGCCGAGATGTTAGGCCTCGAGCAAAAGTATGTTTACCGGCTACCTTACCCTCCAAAACGGAACACGTCATGACGTTATGGCGGCAGGAATAGGTAAGGCGGTGGTACCAATCGGTGAGTCGCTTCATAACTCTACCACCTAGTCAGATATCACGGTATTAGTGACGGTAGCTATGCTCGCCTTTTTCGAGCTGCCTGGCAAGAAGGCAGATGGTCTATTCTGCAAAGGAGCCCGGACCAACATGGGGAAAGAATATACTCGTAGACTCCAAAGTATCCGCGACGAGAACAAATCGATATATTATGCAGTGTTATGTTTCAGTTAAAAATCGCATTACGTGTTGTTTGATATCATCTTCCATCCTATTATAATAAATATCAGAATTGTGTGGCAGAATCGACAGCGTCTTATGTTACACTCTATTGTATTTACAAGATGACTTTAGTATAAAAAGTTTTTCTTGACAAAGGAAAATATGTTTAATACGATTTGGAATAAGATCCCAAATTGCACATTGGGTCAATTTACATTTGTGTATTCGAAATGCCCTGTCCTATTTTGCTTTACAGTCGGGCTACGGATTATGTTTGTGTGGTTTAAATCATAAGCTTATTATTCTTTTGAGTTTATTAATTTTATAAAATTTATTAATCACCTCTGTAGTCTAGCTATCTGGTGTTAACCTTGACTTCGTGAGGTCTTGAGTTCGATGCCCGGGTTGAGTAACCATCGGCTTATAACAGCATCATCAGAGCTAAAACTTAAATAAAGTTTTAGTAGGAGGTAGAGCGCCGATGTGAGTACTGGATTTAAACTGGTTTTAAAAAGATGTTATTTTTCAATTTGAAAAAATAAAACAAGAACTAATAGTAGTTTAAGTTTTAGCACTGATAATGCTGTTATAAGCGAAATCGGTAGGCGATTTACAAAATAATAAATTATAAGTGAAACGTAAAATATTGAAAATGTTTTTCATTTAAAGATATGAATATTTGGAAGTTTTACTAAGCGCTGACGATAGAAAATATCAGATATAAAAGAAAATGTATTTGTCCAATTTTCTAATAAAAAAGAGACGTTGCCCTGAGTGAATATGTGACCGATTGGCGCTGTATTTTGTGAGTCTTAGTGTCTTCGGCTAGTCGTGTGTGCCTAGCTCTTTGGTGTGAGGAATATTTCAAAATTTTATTTAATTCATAAAATTTTTGTTGTTCTTTCACACGGCACAATATTTAAATTGACATATATTTTTTTAATCATACGTCATTGCGAGAATCCATGCCATCCAATCCATTCATATGAGCATTTATTTTGCTAATTTCATGCAGCCCGTGTAACTATTGGTTGGAATCTTCCAAGTGACACAGAATTTAATAGAATGGATAAAATGCAGCAAGAGGAATCGATGCCATTGGTGGAAACCAGCAGCAATCATAAATAAAAAAAAACTTTAAAAAACTACGTGCAAATATTTATCAATTTTTTAAAATAACAAAATTAATAATAACAAAATATTAATAATAACAAAATGGGAGTTTTATTTTGTTACTCGTATCGCACTTCTTTACAGAGCCTTTACCATAAATAAATAACTATGCCTGGACAAATTACACAAATTGAATCTAACTCCAAAGTAAGCAAATATATGCTTGTGTTATGGGTGTTCAACAATACTTAAATACTTAAATAGATATCTGAGTCAATTTAATAAACATCCAGATCCGGAAATGCAGACATCTAAATGTTCATCCTGCCCCCGTCGGGAATCGAAACCAAGGCTTGCGTTTGGTCGGGTAGCTAGGCATGTACACTAGCCACTCGACCAACAAGACGGTATAGATTACGTTCAGCAAGTTACGTGTCGAAATCTATTATAACACTTTGACCTAAAATGTGTTTCTCTTAGTTACCAACAGCGGCGCTGTACAAAGAAATAATTTACAGAGACTGTAGCGAGTATAGTAAACTTGACAAACCGAAAATTCATGGTAAGGGCTCTGTTGACTCCCACTATTGAAGCAATACAGATTTTTGCTTCTCATTACCTATTTAGACACAAATAAATTACGGTTTAGTTCATATAATATCAGGTAAGTGTTTGCTGTTTGTTTACACATAATTAAAAAATACACCCAAGACTTTGCAATTTGTCATATTAAAGATTTATTACTGCATATAAAATACAACAATAATGCTTCCTAAATCATCAAACAATTTAAATTTGTAAAATCTATCAACTATGTGCCAAATTTTAAATAGGCTGTAATAAATTAAAATGAATGACTTAGAAAGTCATTTTTATTTTTTTGAATCAGGGAAATGTGGATTTTCTTACATTACACAAAAATCTTCAACGCTTGTCTTTGGACCCAACCAGAAGTCTAGGTAGTGAAATGTGTACGATTTCGGAGATTAACGTACGGTGGTATTAAATGCAGAAGTAAGGTTTCAACTTAATGATTTTAGCATAAAGCTGTTAAACATGTTGCAAATAGTAAATGTGGGGGTACTGGCTTTAAACTGGTTTTAGAAAGACGTTCTTTTTTAAAAAATAAAATGAATAAATAAATAATTTCACGCCAAGTCCCTTACAGGGTAAGCAGAGCCTCACGATCCTGACAAACCTGTTTTGCTTCCTTAACATTCATTATCCTTTTCATACGAACACGCCGGTTTCGTAGACTCTTGATAATATCTTATTGATCTGATCGTGAAATGTCAGCCTTGGTCTAACCAAGTACCTACATCCATCAACATTCGCATTGTATATCTGCTTTGTTAATCTTTCATATATCATTCTTTCCACATGACTGAACCAGTGGAGCATGACCTTTCGCATTTTAACATTAACACTTTCTTTCAATCTCACTCTTTCTCGGATCTCACTGTTACGAATGCGGTCAGCGAGCGTTACACCACAGATTTTTTGTAATGCTCTCATTTCGACCGCATTTATCCTACTTTCTATATAATGTTGGGTTAAGCAAAGAACTATGCAAAGCGAGTCTAGCTTTTTGATTCAAAATTTCGCTTTGGAATAGCTTACCTAACGCTCCATTCACACTATTCCCTGCACTCACTCTCCTCTCTACACACACGGTGTACCTTCCATCCCTGCTAAAAGCACAACCAAGATATACAATTTCATTCACTTGTTCCAGCACTACATCATCAACCAAAACTCTTACCTCTGTTCTGGCTACGTCTCTTTCAAACACCATTATTTTGGTTTTCATTGCATTCAAATGTAAGCCCCTTTCTTTACACTTACAATCTCCTTACATAACTGGGACCAGTGTTTGCAGCTCAGATGGTGTAGAGCCCAAAAGTACAGCATCATCTGCATAAAGCAGGCAGTTCACCACTTGGTTACCTATACGCATTCCCACATTCGATGATCTTAACCTTTAAAGACATTTGTCCAAATATAAGATAAACAAGCGTGCTGACAACACACAACCCTGCTTGACGCCAATATTAACGTCAAACCGAGGCGATAATTTTGCCATCCACCCGCATGCACGCTTTACATTCTAAATACATTGACTACACCGCACGCAACAGGGACCCGATTATCCTATAATCTGGCAAAATCACCCAAAAATCCTTACGTACAACCCTATCAAACGCTTTTTCGAGATCCACAAAACCGCAGAAAACCTTTTGACTCACAGCCATATGCTTCTCTACAATGTTGCGGAGCGAAAACACTTGATCTGTATATCCTCTTCCAGACCTGAAACCGCCTTGAGCCTCCCACAATGTTCCATCGAACATCTCATGCATCCTCCTTTCGACTACTTTTCCATATATTTGTGATGCTAAACTGACCAAACTAATGGCCCTGTAACTTGTACAGCCAATGCGTAAACCCTTGATTTTATACAAGGGCACGATGACCACACGTCGCTAGCCTTCGGGTACTCTGCCGGTCTTTCAGCAATTGTTACAAAGAACCCAGAAAAAGTCCTAAGTTTAATCATCTCAGCTGTAATCATATCTACTCCCGCAGCCTTACCATATTTCATACTTCTTATCGCCCATTCAACTTCTTCCATCATAATGCCGTCAAGGTGCCTCCGCTATTTCCGAGTCATTTGAGTACTTGAACCCAGCGGCAGCATCTTGGGCACATTCATACATATCTCCATAAAATTTATTCCAACGTTTCAACACGTTATGCGTGCTTGTAAGAATATCACCACTCTTAGACTTAATTCTGTTCATTCTGGAGGCAGACGAACAACTCCGAGACTTCTTCACCTCCCTCCAAAAGAGTTTGGTGTTTATCTCGAAGTTGTTAGCTAACCTCTCTTCTAGTTTTATACTTTTCCTTTCGCACTTCTATTTCACTAATTGTTTGGTGATATTCCTGTAACAACGGTCATTTCTTTCTTCAAATCTTTCATACTGTCATTCGATTGCAAACATGCTACATAGTCTAGCCAAGCTTTCTTCTTTCTTTTAACTGAGGCTTTTACCTCCTCACCCCACCATGCGTCGCCATACTTATACACTCCGACACTCCCACATACCTCTTTCCGGCTAGTAATCAAGTAGTGGTCCGTGTTGAGTTTGGTCTCTGAAGGCTCTCATGTCCATTAAACACTTCCGGAGGCGACTATCAACCAAAATCGAATCTATCATACTCATTTGATAATTCATTCTCCATGTATACGTATGTATGTCCTTATGTTGAAACATTGTGATTGCCACAAGAATATTTCTTTCCACACATAAATCTACAAAATGCTTACCAGCATCATTCACTTTCTTATCACCATAAAGTCCAAGAACGGCCTCGTAACCGTCCTGTCGTGTCCCCACCCAACAATTCAAGTCACCACACATGATCACTTTGTCATTTCCTTCAACCACATCCAGAACGTCCCTTACAGAATCCCAAAACTTTTCCAGGTCATGAGTCTATGAGCCCGGAGCGTAAGTTGCTACCTCAAAAACTCGCGTGACTCCTAGTTTAATACGGACCCAGAGCAGTCTCGGACCAATCAAACCATACTCTTTCAGGCCTGAGGCTAAGCGAGACGATAAAATGATACCTGCCCCAGCGCTGGCGTGATTGTTCTACACCAGACCAGAGAGCCAACCTGCCACCGGGGAGATCAAAAGTATCACTACCCTTTCGTTTAGTCTCCGTTACACACAGTAAATCCAGGCATCTCTCATCCATTACATCAATCAATTAATTCATCTTCGCTTTCATTCCCCCTCTCACATTCCACGTGCCTATTTGACACTCTCCACTGTACGCCCCCATCGCCGCATCTGCCTCTTTTCGTACCGACGAGAGTGCATCGGTACGCGTTGCCTCTAGGGAACGTCCTAACCCGCTCTGCGGTACTTTTTTCAACTTTAAAAAAAGTACGTAGTAAAAAAAGTATCTTCACACTCATATCCTCAACGACTTAGGCAGATGAACAACCGGGGCGCCCCACGACTAGCCGAGTACACTAAGTCACACAATGTAATAGGTGGCAAGCCTATCGCCAATTTCGCCAGTCGGTGACGACATTATATTAGGAAACTGAAACATGAATTTTCGATTATTTTTTTGCCTAAACCGGGTATCGAACCCGGGATCTCAAGCAGTCAAGTCCGATTCCGGACCACTAGACCACCGAGGCGATAACAGAACATATTAAAGACACTCAAAGCAATGAAACTAAAGCTAGTAGTTTAAAGCTATTACATGATTACCTTCCGTCCAAACCATTAGTTACAAACATGCTACAGCAATTGAAATAAATAATTATATAGATGTTCTTGAACAATTAATCACACAATCTATTCTTACCGTAAAGTATGCAAATTATATGTTTGTATTACGGGTGTTAGTCTACAATCTTGACACATAAAGAGACACTTAATTGGATATCGGAATCAATTTAATAAAAACGTAGACCCGGAAGCACAGACATCTATGTTCATCAAACAAATGACTGCCCCCATCGGGAATCGAACCCGGGTCCCACCATTGATTGGTGGAGTAATCACTAACCATTGGCATGTACAAACCTTTCTGTTAAAAAAGTGGTATACATACATACATGTTTTTACGCCAAGTCCTTTACGGGGTAGGCAGAGAGTATAGAGTGCCAAATCGTTATATTATGTATTTAGAGTATATAAATATTAGATGCATTGAAAGTAGTATATACAACAATAGATGCAGCGGTGATACAAATCAGGACACATTGTCATATATGTGGAAATGACAGGAAAATATTTAGGCAATGACATATAAATTTGCCCAGGACAACTATGAGGTTACCCTTTTACCTTATAAATATACAGACAAGCCTTCATACCAAATCCCTTGCGGGGTAGGCAGAGACTGTGAAGTGCCAAAAGCCACGATCCTTAAAAATCTGCCTAACTTCCAGCACAATCTTTACTCTTTCATACAAACACGCTGGTTTTGGAGAATCTTGACACCTCCGAAATAATATTTGACTACCGACCTGGCGAATCGTATCGCTTAATATTATCAGCTACTACCAGTTTGTATGAAAAAAAAATTAAGAATTGTTTTTCCTATTTTCCCTGCAACTTTTATTGACTCATAAAACCCTTCTCCTGACAATAACTAACCTAACCAAAAAAAACCGAAATTGGTAATACGCGACATAAATATTCATTTTTGTATTAACTATATACTTCCATTCATGACTGTCTGCCAGCTTTGCACATTGTGGGCGTAGTACCTGATCGTTATTTTACTGTAATGTTATTTGAAAACTGCGATATGTCCTAAGATATTCGTTTAAATCAAATGAAGTTAAGTGCAATTTTCTTTTAAATTAAACACTTGTGATGAATAACAGATTATTTGGACTAGTGGTCGCCCATTGGTCGAAATTCGAGCATAATAAATTTTAATATCTTGTTGATAAGAACGTTATCTTCATTTATCAAGACCAACTAATTTTGTTTCCAAACTGTATGATTATAGTTTGTGCGCCATCTGTGATCTTTTATCGTTATCATCAATATATTTGTTTGCGTGTGTCAAATACATAACAGTGTGGGTAATGTTTTATGTATTGATTTAATGTACTTTATAAGCATTATTATTGAGAAATATTAGCGTTCTGTACTTCTCCTACACGTAAACTATAAGTGTGCCAAATTTCATAGTTACTCCTCCGTTCGCGCAATTTTCTTAAAAAAGGATCCAAAGTTTTGGCATCACGTAAACACGTAAGTAAGTAAGTAAGTTTTGGCGTCACAGATAAAGACTAATATTACGTTTATGGAAATACCTACACAAATGATGCATTATTTTAGAAAAAAAAAATGATGAGCATAAAGAAGGTTGTAGTTAGGTAACCTCAAAAAATAGACATATGCTATCGCGCACTGTTTGTAAAAAAAACTTTTACAGGAAACAATTCTGTCATACATGATATTTATGAATCGTTAACCGTCAACGCAATGGAAGCTCTCAATAAGAAAAAATCCCCCAATTTTGAAATATTCTTCATTAGTGCTCCGCTCCTATTGTCTTACCGTTATGATATATAGCCTATAGACTTCCTCAATACATGAGCTAATATTGAAAGAGGTTTTTTTAAATCGGACTAGTAGTTCCTGAAACCAGCTCGTTCAAGGAAACAAACAAACTCTTCAGCTTTATAATATAATATAATTATCAAAATACGTTAATTTATGTATATTGTATATCATATGTTTCATTAACAAATTATATGTTTTGTAGGAGGCTAGTTATGTTCTAAGATCCGAACCTAAGTTGACCTTCATCGAGCTGATAATAAAATAAAATGTATTTTGTAATAAATGTAGTATATCACAGAATATATTAAAAATGGGTTCCCATAAAAATCCTGGACAGAATATTTTGAATTATTTTTTTAAAAAATGATTTTTCATGAAATGTTGCAACATCATGATAATACGGAAAAAATATTCTGACTTAAAGTATAACACATATAGAATGTGCAGTTGGGTTGCCTGTTATTTACCTGGACAATCTACTGGGTTGCCGGATATAATTCAGTTACTTTCACTGATTGGATAATAGAATAAATTGTATATAAACGTAAGCGCTGTTTTATTGCAAACATATTGATACAGGGTTGCCTGCAAAAAAATCAATCCTAATACAGGTTGCCGAATTTTAAATAATTAAATTTCAACGCGTGTGGAAATGAGTGACAGAGTTCCGTGATAAGTTACAGTGTAATAATAAAGGACATTGCCGTGGTGTCTGGTAGGACGCTAAATATTAGAAAGTGCGCATGCGCGGTACGTACACTATGGAGGGTAGAGGTAGCTCTACTACCCTCTGTATAGTAAACAGTACGCGTTATTTTGAAGCAACTCTAATTTTAATTGCACAAAAAAAATTAAATGCATAACAATGTAATATATTTAATATAATACAAAAGTATTACACAATAAATACCGATTAACAAATAAATAAGTATATATATTGACCTATATAGATAAGTATATTAATATGTTTTCAGCGTAAACTATATATTGATCAAAAATGCAACTAACATCTATATTTTTGTTATTCTCTAAAATCGTTTTCTTTATTAGCCTTTAAAAGCCTCGTAAAAGGCGAGCATATGCTCAACGTCACTAACACCGTGATATCTTACTAGGTGGTAGAGTTTAGCAGTGACTCGCCCGGATAAGTACCACCGCCTTACCTATTCCTGCCGCCATAACATCATGACGTGTTCCGGTTTGGAGTGTAAGGTAGACGGTAAACTTACTTTTGTTTGAGGCCGAACATCTCGGCCTCAGGTTGACAATGCACCATTACCACGTATGGTGTCTCTAGGCGGCGTGAGTTTCTTACCATTAGGAAATCCGTCTGCTTGTTTGCCGTCCAGTATCATAAAAAAATTAAATAAATACAAACATTTTTCCCTATCTTATCCAAATCCGTCGAAGTGTGACTCCACCTCTTCACAATGGGCCATGATGGCCCGTTATAGAATGTGCGATGATCGTCTCTATGATTGCGCTACCATCCACACAATCGAGCATAACTCATTTGTACATTGGCAGCCGTGAGGGACGGACGTCTCGACCTATTTAAATTTAGTTAAAAAATTGTATGGTAGCTATTTTCAGTAGGGTAATGTTGGAGATTTTGCATCACTTATTTGCTTTGCTTGAACGCCATGCAGTAGCCTGAATATTAAAAATACCTATTGAATTACTTAACATTTTTTTTAAAAGAAAGTTGGTATTTTTATTTTAATTAAAAATACATGTGCCTGAGAGCCCTACCACTGCAGATAATTAAAAAATGTTATTGTCAGTATTGAGCAAACAATTTTATGACTTACAAAATTGAAAAAAATTAACATTACTGAACTAATTAATGCATTGCAGTTTATATTTATGAACCGATCGAAAAACATCATGGTGTACAAAATCAGATTACAATTTTGTAGTGACTGTAGTAATCAGAAGATAGCATTGTTTTGTTGCCCACTAAAGGCTGATTTTACCGACCATATTGAATTGAAAACCAAGTTTAGTAAAACTAAGTTCTATGTTAACGAGTTCAACTATCAGTTATGATGCCGTTGATAAGTTACTGCAATTAAAATTAACATTGACAAAATTATCATTTTCTACGTATCTGCTTACTATTTAAAATAGTTTAATAATAAAATATTTACAAATGTTTTCAGCTATAAATGTCTAATTTATTCTGCCTGTCTAACGATCTAGCACTGATTGCAATACTAAAGATGCAATGGTAAATTCAGACTATATTTTTTTAATAAATACAAGTCGTTAACAAGTATATTTTATTCATTTCATTCTGTTCATGAGATTTATGTATGAATACATTACTATGTTTGAATGTTTTATAATAATATTTTGTTCATAATCATAACATACATAAAGCCGAAACCCTCAATTCTAACGTACATGGCCTATCAATCCTATTTTATTCCAATATGTTTCGTCTCGACTTGCTTACATTAGTTTTTAACCGATTAAAAAAAAGAGAAAGCTGCAGATTCTATTCCTGTACATATATTTTACTGACAATTTAAATCATCTAAATAATACTTAGTTGACCGAAAAAACTACACTACTCACAATTTTTGTTGTAAACGTCTACTTAACCCTTTTAAAAATATAGACATCGTGATATAAGTAATATTTGTTGTATGCGATATTCTAAAAATCTGAATAAGAAACCCAGAATATTAAAAAGTTTAAATGCAAGAGCCCCAATATTACACTATTGACAAATATCAACGATCGTGTGGATGCGCCGTCGATCATGGCCCGAATTTCCTTTGATGATTATCCGAAAAACAGACACAGCGGCGATCACGCTCGATTACAATCAATCATGGCCGCTCACAGGCGATTACGCCCACTACACAATCGTGAACGTCTGGCATGAGCCATCATGGCCCATTGTGTGGAGGCAGCGTGAGATGTGACATCAGTATTACTTTTTTCAATCTCAGTAACCGCTGTCCTAGAATGGATAGTAGAATCCAGGCATTCTGTGCCTTCGTCAGCTATTGAAATATTGACATGTTCCTACAACCAATTTTTCATACCAGTGGTCGCCCGTTGGTCGAAATTCTACCATCATAAATTTTAATACCATCATAAATCTTGTTGATAATATCTTGTTCATTTCTCAAGACCAACTACTTTGGTTAAATACTTCGGTATCAAATAAGCCAATTAAAAACAAATGGCGGTCTAAAGGTCTTTTAAAATGTTGTAAAGTAAAACGTCAGTTGTATTTAAATTATAGTTATTCCCAATTTAACAAAAAGGGAAATAAGGTGAGTTACATATGTTATAAAAAGGTATTATTTAAGTGTGTACTAGAATCTCAGAAACAAGCTTCGTTAAAATATATTGAACAGTCTTCTAATAAGTGTAAAGCTTCATGGGATATAATTAAAAGTACATTTCAAAATAAAACGTCTAAAGAAGAAATAGAACAAATTAAAATAAATAACTCGATATACACTGATGCTCAAGAAATTTTTAACCATTTCAACAACTTCTTTATAAATCAGACTAAATCTTGTTATGAAAGTCAGGCTTGTTCCACAAATAGCATAAAATCTCTTAATTTGTCTAATCATAATAAAACTATGTTTTTGACACCAGTTGATGAGCATGATTTAGTTAAGGTTATACATAATTTGAAAAACACCAGAGCAACTGTCTATGACAATATAAGCAGAATAATATTAAAGAATGTTGCTAGTGTGATATCAAAGCCTCTTTGTCATATAATTAATTTATCATTTTTAGAAGGAAAATATCCTGATCGTTTAAAAAAATCTGTGGTCAAGCCATTATTTAAAAAAGGCGATATGTGTGACATGAACAATTATAGACCAATAACTTTAATTCCAGTAATTTCTAAGATTTTTGAAAAAATGATGTATGAAAAATTATACAGTAATCTACTTCAGTTTAATTTATTAAAAAATAATCAATACGGATTTAGAAAACGTAGGTCTACAGTTTATGCATGTTTCGACTTAGAAAAAAAAGTAACAGAATGTCTAAATACTAAAAAGTTTCCCCTTGCTGTATTTTTAGATATGAGTAAGGCGTTTGATTTTGTATCACATAAAATTTTGCTAACGAAACTTGAGAGATATGGTATTAGAGGTAAATTCATTAGAATGGTTTAAAAGCTACATAGAGAATAGAAAGCAATGTGTTGCGATATCAAAAGTAAGTGGAAAACGCAAGAAAGTCTATACTTCAAGTTATCTTTTTAATGACTGTGGTGTACCACAAGGTAGTGTTTTACTGTTACTTTTTATAATTTACATAAACGATTTGCCTGATGCTATCAGTCATGATTCAATTTTGTTTGCTGATGATACTACACTTCTCATCAAGAGCAAAAATAAAAACGATTTACATGAAGAAACAAGTAAAACTTTGACTAAAGTGACAGAATGGTTGATGAAAATAATCTAAAAATAAATCTTACGAAGACAAAATTAGTTGAATTTCAAACACATTATAGAGATACTAAAAAATTAGATGTGATTTGAAATAATACTACTATTGAGAACTGGAAATCGCATATTGATTTACTTTGCAATAAAATCGATAGTTTTGTATATGTATTGAGAAGAATTAGAGAAGTGTCAGGATTAAAGGCATCTCTGTTAGCTTATCATGGGTATGTTTCTTCCGTTTTGCAGTATGGTATTCCTATTTGAGGGAATTCTGTAGAATTAACTAGATCCTTTAGAGTTCAGAAGAAGTGTATACGTGCTATATGTAGTGTCAATCAATTACATT
>NJDC01015653.1:22490-51004 GCA_002245475.1 Calephelis virginiensis
GAAACGGCTGTATTGACCTCTCGATAACGCACTATAGAATATTATGTTAGTCTATATCACCACAGTGTTTTATGTAGATATCACCGTCTTAATAAATGTACTAAATTTCAGATATATGACGACATATAATAATTCTTGTTCATCATAATAACATCAATACATATTATAAACAAAGTCCACAATAACCGTTTTTTGCGTTTACTTAAAACAGTAAAATGAAGGGTTACTTTAGTACATATTTTTAACAATACAATATTAACCCTTAATCAAATAAATCTGTTAGATACGTTATGCGTGTAATTTAAATCAAAATTGCCTTTAACACTATCAGAAAAAAATAACAACTAATGAGTTATCAAAAAGATAAAATCTCCGGGCGCAAAATTAAATATCGTTAAAGCGTAGCAAAGACGTGCGCGCTTACTGCATCCATCCATACTGACATCCTGACGTCAAGACATACTCACAAACTTTCGCATTTATAATATTAGTAGGATTTTTATTCTTGAATAACCGAAGCGAAGCGAGGGCGGGCAGCTAGTATATAAGTAGGTATTATTATACTCTTTGCATGATATGATGAAAATTGAGCCATCCTAATTTTTCTAATCATCCATTTGCATATTTTTTTAGAAAGATCGATTGAAGGAAGCATCGATAGGAGTGCCTTGTGCTTCAGCCAATCAAAGGCTTTCGCTATGTCCAAACTAACAGTCAATGCTACTCCCTTGCTTTCAACTGCTTGCGTCTATCAGTGTATTATGTAAGCGAAAAGATCACCAGCTGAACGACTACGACGAAAGCCGTATTGTCGATTATTTAACAGCTGGTGCTCTTCTTGGTACCTTAAGGGCTTGCATAACTTTGGAAAACAAAGAAGTTATGGCTGTGGGTCGGTAATTGGACGGATTCGAGCGGTTACCTTTTTTATGATTTGGTTGCTTGCGTTTATAGTAAGTTTAGTTAAAACAAAGTGGCAAATCGTAGTTGGATATCCATTTTGAAAAGTTACTGCCGTGACATATAAGATGCGAATTGGGAGTTTTGGCGCCATCGAGAGAGAAATGGTCTAAATTTTTTATAATTATTGAATTTCGTGCATACATTGAGTGAAATTAGTCAACTTTGGTGGAAACCAAAAGAAATAAAAAAATGTACTGTGGAGTTTTGACACCATCGTGAATGAAGATGGCAGTAATTTTTTCACAATTATTGAATTTAGTTTAAATTATGAGTAAAATTAGTTAATTTAGGTGGGAATTAGATTATTTTTTTTAGTGAAATTGCACATATGAAATAATCATGAAGAAAGCAGTGTATCGTGATTTTCCTCGCTGCCGCCAAATCTCCTAAAGTGAGCTTGTGTAAAGTGACTACCGTTTACTCAAGACCCTGACGTGACTTTGTAAATAGTGACTGATGACTGCATAAGAATAATTAATACGGAAGACAAGTGACTCATGACTGTATAAGAAATAATTAATACGGAAGACATGGCAGCATGGCCTAAAGGTCTTAGCCGGCCCCAAAAAGGGGCAAATTAACTTCAAAAAATGTGAGTTTTTTTGGCGCCATCGTGAATGATGATGGTCGTAATTTTTTCTCAATTATTGAGTTTAGTGTAAATTATGAGTAAAATTAGTTTATTTAGGTGGGAATCAGTTTAATTTTGTTCAGTAAAAGTGCACAAATGAAATAATCATGAAGGAATTAGTGTATCGTGAATTTCCTTGCTGCCACCAAATCTCCCAAAGTGAGCTTGTGTAAAGTGACCACCGCTTTACCCAAGACCCTGACGTGACTTTGTAAATAGTGACTTATGACTGTATAAGAATAAACTAATACGGAAGACATGTATCTAATGACTGTATAAGAATTAATACGGAAGACATGGCAGCATAGCCTAAAGTTCTTAGCCTTCCCCAGAAAGGGGCAAATTAACTTAAAAAGAATAAAAAAAAGGAGGTTGGCGGGAACGGTCGGAGGGGGAAGGCGCGCTTTTCGAGGGTTCCCTCCAATCTTTAAGCTAAAAATGTGTAATATAATGTAAAAATGTATAATTTGTAAATTAATTAAAGTGTAAATATTACTTAGTTGTGTGTAAATGTGATTTAGTAAATAAACTATACTAGTGAAAGACTATTGTAGAGTTTTATCACGAAAGAAGAGGCAGAGGCCTGAACAAGAAAGAAATTTGAAGACGAAACTAGAAAAAGACATGAAATATTAAGATATGGGTTTATTACATAATATGAGACTAGTATAAAATATAGAAGTAAAAAAAAAGAATGTTAAAAATACTTTTTGCACTGTCGTAGAAGTTTTGACGCCAACATGAAAGAAGATGATTTTGGTGATCAGAATTTTAGTTTTATAATTTGTGTGAAAATAATCGTAATTCAAGGATGTGACGTACTATAAAACAAATTAACAGAGAAACATAATATGTAAACTTCAAGAAATTAAAACTAAAGACGTATTGAAGGACTCAAATAAGCTTTGTCTTAGTGAAGGAAATGACTTTTAAAAAGGGGAAGACAATATGTTAAGAAACTGAAGAAATGAATTTAAAATTTTAATATGAAAAAGAATTTATTATTACAGAAGACGTGGCAGCATGGCCTAAAGGTCTTAGCCGGCCCCAGAAAGGGGCAAATTAACTTAAAAAAAAATAAAAAAAATGTAAGTATTCTTTTTTTTTATTGTCAATGTCAATATTATGTCAATCACAATGTCAATAATCTCTTGATTTTATCGTCAGCTGATCTTTGTTTAGATTTTAATGTAACTGGAAAGTCTGGAATTGAAACTAATAATATGAATACCTTTAGTTCGTTTCGACTGGTAAATAGATTGCTCTTAGCGAACATATCTAAGCGGCATAAAGGTTACAAAGTTGTTAAGCGACCGGATCTAAAATCTTTAAAAATGCCAAACTTATCTGACGCCCCCAGTATTATGGATATTATTAAAGAAAAAATCCGTTTAAATGGACCTTTGACAGTGGCAGAGTATATGCATATTGTAATTACTAATCCTACTGAAGGATATTATGAGAAAAAAGATGTTATTTCAGCATCGGGCGACTTCGTAACATCCCCCGAAATAAGTCAGTTATTTGGAGAAATTCTTGGTGTATGGTTTTTAGCTGAAACCCAGAAAATGGGCACAGGTAAACCCCTACAAATTGTTGAATTAGGACCCGGCAATGGTACGCTGCTTATGGATGTGTTACGAGTAAGCTTTTCGTTTATTCAGACCTTTTTGCTTATTAATATGAAACATTTTATATTGTCATGCTATTTTAATCATTTTGATTTAATAACTATGTGGAAGCCATCTTTTGAACAGTTGTATTCAAAACTCTAGTTGTGGGAAATTATTTTTCTGATAGTCTTGAAAGTTTTAAAACACTAAATTATAAGTTGCATATAGACTGGCATTTGTCTGTGACATCCCTTGCACAATTCAACAAAACCACTTTTGTTAGATTAAAACAAAAATCCCTCTTAATCTTGAATGAAAAAGTTTTTTTTTAAATTCCAATATTTTGTTGAATCCAATCAATTCATCTTAATTATTGTCTTTTAAAGAAAAAATGACTTCAGTTTTGCACATTTTTCCTCTGTAAAATGTCCTAGACTAATGTTTTGAAACCTTTTCTACACCTAAAGAAAACAAAAAATAAACTTATTTATTTCTGAAGTTAGTATACACAACACACAATAAAACACACTCTGACAAATAGGAAAATTTAAAAAAATATCTCATTTTAATTTAAAGGTAATATGATTGAGTATATATAATTAGAATAATATAATATCTTTCAATTATCTTCCATGTACAGACATAAGTAGTATTGTGTAAAGTTGAAAATAAAGAAATTAATAAAATGAATGCTTTTGAACTTTTTTTTATTGCCAGTTCATTGCTCTGTTTTTGACTTATTACATTTAATGAAATTGTGTTTTTAGGTTTTAAATCGTCACAGCTACAAGGCCAATGACCTTAGTATTCATCTTGTAGAAATATCATCAACCATGCAAAAATTGCAAGCTGCTAAACTCTGTGTGTCACATAGAGACACTGATTTGGATTCTCCTCATAACCATGAAGTAAGTGGTACAAATATGGTAGGTAGTTAAGTCATAGTCATCGTGGAACATGTGAAGTTACAGAACTATGACAATTTAAAAGTAATCAAATTGTATGTATAAAATTAATTGAAACTTTTGCTAGCAGAATACACAGCCATGGAAAGTTATTATGGGTTATGTTAGTTTAAGCTCTATCTTAGAGTATGATGCAGGAAAACATGATAAGAAATATTTATTACTAGCTGTTACCCGCATGGTCCCACAGGAACATTGTTTTGGGTTATAAACTATCCTATATGTTAATCAAAGTTACCCTCTATGTTTGTACCAAATTTTTAATGAAAATCAGTTCAGCAGTTTTTGGGTGAAGGAGTAACAAACAAAAAAATAAACATACTCACTTTCGCATTTATAATATTAATGGGATTATACTATTTTATGCTTTACTTATGGTATTGAAATAAATATTTTGTAATAACATTTTCTTTTGCAAAGAATTTACTAAATCCACAAACCATGTAACACTCAGTCCTCTAAGTTTAGTATTCTGCCTAACATTTTCCAACAACTATTTCAGTTCTATACATACATCTGTGTCTGTATGTCTGTCAGTTCATTACACATGTCTGTAAGAAGAATTGCTAAGACTAAGTATTTATTTGAAGAATAACATTTAAATCTATTTCTTTATTTTTATGTACGTCCAGAATGCAAATAGATAATTTGCTTAATATAAGATTAGATCAATTTCACTGTTATTCTCTGATGAAATGTTTTGTCTTTCTTTCAGGGTGAAACAGTCAGTGGCATTAAAGTGTACTGGTATAATGACTTGAAGAAGGTCCCCAACAACTTCTCCTGGTACATTGCCCATGAGTTTTTTGATGTATTACCAATTCACAAATTTGAGGTAAATTTACTCTCAAATTATATTTTTGAATCAATCAATACAAAAAAGTTTTTTTTCTTTTTATCTTCTTGTTCTTGAAGTAATTGTAGGTCAAACTGCATTTTAAATAGACACAAAAAATGTACAGCAACTAACTTTACATCAACACAGTGCACACATAATATGCTTAAATTTACTGTTGTGTTCATAATGTAGTTGTAAAAGTTGAGAGAAGGATTGAATCTATAAATACATACAAACTGTCTAATATATTTATTTATAATTTTTTAGAAAACAGAACATGGTTGGCGAGAACTACTAATAGATTTAGATGAATCTCAAAAACTATACTATAGAATATCAGCAAATGAGACCCAGTCAGTCAAAGTGTTGGTGCGTCCGCCTTTAGACGCTGGAGATAGGATGGAGTTGGAAATAAGTCCTAGAGCCCTAGGGATAGCCAGGCAATTGGCATGTCGAGTGGACCAATACGGAGGACTAGCACTTATTGCTGATTATGGACACAATGGAGAAAAGGGTGACACATTTCGGGTATGTTCTTTAGGGCTAGTATTTGAAAGAATATTAGTAGAAAAAATTAAAGAGGTCATCTTAGATATGTTTTTTGGAATACATACTATTATAACCCGTACGAATTAACTAAGCACTTGCGCTGTGACGTCATTTGTCATTTTCAATCCTTTATCTTTTTTTTGTTTTGGAAACGGCGGTGGTAGTTTACGGTAGAAAGGGTTAAATTTATTTACTTTTTAAAATTGTTTATAATTCGTAATTCAAATTGTAATAAATATAAAATTAAATTTGTTTATGAACTTGATAACATTATGTACATAATTAAATAATTACTTTTTGTAAATATGAAAATATTTGCACACCACAATGTGGTAGAATATGTTGGAATGCTTAAATAATTTTGTAACAACTTCAACACGAATTTTCCGCAAATAAATATATTTCTTTCTTTCTTTCTTTGTTAATAAAATATTAGATTGAAAATGGTAATAAAGATGCTATCGCCTCTGATCGCTTGCGACGCATGCAACGGGAGAGGGCTCGCATTCCAGCGAACGTGCACATTTGACGAGTACGTGTTATAGATGTATTTCGTGATAAAAATACGCTTTGCCTATTTCCACCCAAGATGTTAAGAATGAGTTAACCTACCAGAATTTTTTAAATTCTAGGCATTTCACAAGCATAAAGTAGTAGATCCGCTAGAAAACCCAGGTGCGTCAGACCTGACCGCTGATGTGGACTTCAGTCAGCTCAGGATAGCCGCCTCCATGACGCCAGGGGAAGAGAACCACGCGATCGTTGTGGGACCTGTCAAGCAAATGGAGTTCCTGGAGAGGCTACAGGCTCATATTAGGTTGCAGGTGAGTGTGTTAGAAAGGCTTAATACTAAAACTATTTGTCCCTGGATGACGGCTACAACACCGAACATTTTAAGTATATTCACGTCCATATCCCCGAAGAGGTAGGCAGAGGCACAACCAAGGTACCGAATATTATGTAATTGTTTTTCTTGTTGGTTTGATAAAATTTTCGTCTTGGTTTTTGTTAAATGAAAACTCCGACTTCTACTGCATTTTTTTTGTTTTTCCTTAGAAATTACATAAGCGACTAGTGCAAGTAATCGATAAAATATTTTTTTCTTAGCATTAGCAGACTCATTTATACTAATGATAGCTAGTAAACGCATATATAACTGATAGACTACAGCTTCAGGTTGGTAACGTGTCTTTAACATTTAAGCCCTCTTTTATACGAGCGACAATTTGCGACCCAGATCGGCGATAGTCGCGTGATACCCAGCAATATTGGTCGGTGATAGTCGACAACCATCTCTAGCGCATCTGATATTGACAGTGAATAGGACTGATGTGTCTCTTATGACGGAAATATGTCAATCCGAGGTGTCCCCATAATCGCTAATGAAAATAGTTGACTTGTTTTTTTCAAGTCACACTAATACTACCATTGATCACGTTTGAATCTTATGAATATTTAAATATCTACTTATTCACAAGCAATATACCCATCGTGTTAATCTGATATGCTGGAGTAAATTATTTTCAAGTATAAAAGTTAAACCTTTGATACATGAAATGAATGAATGAATGAAGGTACAGCACCTATATGACATTTTATTAGAAAATTGGAAAAATCCAATTTTTCTTTTTGTTGGCCGACCCGGGATTCGAACCCGGGACCTCATGTAGTCAAGTCCAACACCCGGACCGCTAGACCACAGAGGCGATAAGATATAAGAGCTCTAAGGATTTTATATGTGACATATTTTACAGAAGATAAAGAACATTTTTAAAGAACAGGCAACGGCTAATTTTTACTATGAGGAGGTTACTATCATAATAACAAAGAAGAGAAACTTCATTGTTTCAGGTCCTTCTAGAAAATGCAAAGAGCGATGAGGAAAGAGAAAAAATTAAAGCTTGTTACGAAATGCTCGTTGATCCCAAAAAGATGGGAGATAGGTTTAAATTCATGGCATTTTACCCGTCCGCGATGGAAACTTTATTGGAAAAGTTTCCGCCACTCGGCTTCTCTACGTTTAAGTAATACCAGTTTTATAGGTATATCAACATTAATAATATAGAAATAAATTGTAGACTTTTTTAATACTTTTTTTATTTAGACCTTTGCTAAAATGTGAATGTGAAATTGATCGCTGTCTGTACTTAGAAGATACTGGAAGTAAACTTAGACGGGATTTTAAAAATACTTATTTATGTACACGCCAAAGTCCCGGGGTAGGCAGAGAGTATCGATACTACAGATCTGCCTAGGTTCCTCCACATTCAATACTCTATTCATACGAACATGCAGTTTCGAAAATTTGAACGCACCCTCGGATAAAAACCATCTACATTCGCATTGTAAATTTGTTTTATCAATCTTTCATATGCCATTCTTAAACTAACGCAGTGCACCCTTTCTCATTTTTACACAAATATTTCCATTCAATCACACTCTTTCTCGGTTCAGAATGTACAAATGCGGTCTGCGAGCTTAATACCACAAATTTTCCGTAGCGTTCTCATTTCAACCACATTTATCCAATTTTCATCCTTTTTATGACACACCTAAATCTCGCTTCCATAAAGTAACATTGGGATAAGCATAGAATTTGCAAAGTAGAGGTCTAGCACCGTGCCTCAAAACCTCACTTTGAAATAACTTACCCAGCGCTTCATTTACAATATGCTCTGCACACACTCTCCTCACTACTATCGCGATGTACCTTCCATCCCTGCTATAAGTACTACTAAGATATACAATTTCATTCACTTGTTCCGACACTACATCGTCGACTAAAACTTTCTACATCGTTTTGTTCTGGCTACATCTCTTTCAAATATTATAACTTTTGTTTTGTACAATTATCTATCAGTTCTTTACACTAATCTACCAGTTCTTTACAATGATCTAACTGTGGCAGCAGCTCAGATAGCGTGGAGCCAGAAAGTACAGCATCATCTGAAAAAAAACAGGCACCTCTTTATGGACAGTTACTTTACTCTTTGGGCAGCTCACCACTTGGTCACCCATACGCATTCCCACGTTCATTGATCTTAACCTTTGGAGGCGTTTGTCCAAATACAAGATAAACGAGCCTGCTGACAACACATAGTCCTGCTTCGCGCTAATGTTAACATCAAACCAAGGCGATGGGTTGCCGTCCACCCAAACACATGCCTTACAATCTAAATGCATACACTGCACAGCAGTAGACGTAGCAGAACACGTCTATCCCATAATTCCGTAAAAGTCCCTCACGTACAACTCTTATCAAACGCTTTTTTGAGATCCACAGAATCCGTAACATCCCAAAGGTGTTACGGTTTCTATGGACAATACACTTAAGATGCTAAACTGAAGGCCCTGTAAATGGTGCAAACTATGCTTGAACCCTTGCCTTTATACAAGGGCACGATGACTGCCGCTAGTCTCCTGGTAGTCTTCCGCTCCTCCAACATCTAGTACAAAGGACCCAGAAAGAGTAACTAACGACAAAATCGCCAAGAATAATCATCTTAGCTGTAACCATATCTACTCCAGCGGCCTTACCAAATTTAATACTCGCTATTCGTTCATTCATCTTCTATGGTTAGATATACCATCGCATGCCTTTCGTACATATTTTGGTAAAATTCACTCCACGGTTTTGACACGTCCTCGGTGTTTGCAGAGATTAGTAAATTATTACTATATTGTCTTTGGTGTATCCATATCTACTCTTAGACTTAATTCTTTTTATTCTAGAGACAGACGGACAACCCCGAGACTTGTTCAGGTCCCTCCAGAAGAGTTTGGTGTTCGTCTCGAAATTGTTTTCAGTTTCTCTGTCGCGCGGTTCTCTTTCATTAAGTGTTGAGTAGTATTCTCGCAACGACGGTACATTTATTTCTTCAACTTTTGTCATATATCATCGATTGCAACAACTTCTTACACCTCCTCATCTCCCCATATCATACCTCTTCCACGACATCCATTAAAACAAAATTCAAAGTCTATTATACACATTTGATCATACCCTTCTTCATATATACGAGTGTATGTAGGTATGTTCTTATGTGGAAGTTTTGTTTCTAGACACAAGATTTCTTTCTTAACATAAATCTACAATACGCTTACCAGTGTCATTCACACTCTTATTATCAAAAGGTCTAAGGTCGTCCGTTAACCATGTGAAGTTTTTTTTAAATTTTTTTAAAACATTCGTTCATGGAAAGATTAAAATTAACTAAACCACATATTTTGGGTTGATTTCGGATAGGTTAAAAATGACAAAAAATAATAAATTCATGTAAAAAATATAATAACTGTACTAGAACATTCGGACCATGGATTTATAAGGCCTTTTATAACACTAACCGGTGAATATTTGCGATTTAGAAATCGCGCATTCAATACAAAAGAAATCTCATTGCAGTTCGCGCAAAACTTAAATGCGCATCTCGCTAAGTTGATTACGTATTCTGGCGCAGCTAAAACCGAATTGCAATTTTCGGCGCCAGTTCAAAAACACGTTTTTCGAGTATGTTGTTATAGTTTAGTATATATATTAATTATCTAACCTATAAAATGTGTCATAAAGAAGACAGTTATGCATTTGCAATAAAGTAAGAAAATCATATCTTACTGATATTTTTATCTCTAAAGGGTTGTGTGTTTGTCAAAATATCTTTATTTATTTAAATCTTCATGCCCATATCCCCGAAGAGGTAAGCAGAGACGCAACCTGGGCACGGTAATATTATCTATACAGTATTGTAACTCGGCCGTGTCCTTGAAATAAGTGCCTACAGAAGCGCGGTACGTAAGCATGAGATAGGGCTGTCTCTGTCGCCTACCAACGGTTACCTACCTATGTAGTTTTGAGATTGTAAATTTATTACTTTTATTTATTAGCACAGATAGGTACTTAGTAACAATTTAAAATATTAATATGAGTACTAAAATACTTTGTGAGTTGAATAGAAAGTGTGCAATAAAAATGCAAGTGGTTTTTTTGATTGACAGATTTAATTAAAAAACCATGATTATGTATGTGACTTTATTAAAAATCGGTGTTATAAATTTGCGACCGAAAAACATTTGTGCCTTAACTGTGATGTATGAAATGCTTTGTTTGAAAACCAGCACACCGTTCGTCACTGCGGCACACTCGCTATTGTAGCATGCCGCGTGCATGCCCTGATCCGAACCCGTAGGTATAGCTCGCGCGTCGTCCTTTTACATGAAGTTAGAATACTGTATATATAATATTACCGTGACCAGGGCACCTACGACTAGCCGAAGGCACTAAGTCCCACAATGTGATAGGTGGCAAGCCTATCGCCAACAGGAAAAAAAATTGAAAATGTACTTTTTAAATTTTTTTTTGCCCGACCCGGGGATCGAACATCCCGGATCCAAGAAGTCAAGTACGACGGAGGACCACTAAACCACTGAGGCGATCACACCTAGACCACTTATATAAGATACAATATTTATAACACAAAACAAAAGTATTATCCAAGCAAACGAAACGAAGTTCTAATATGAATCAGGGGAGCGCGGTACGCTCCCTCACTTCCTCGCGCATACATCCCCGCTGATACTTAAAATGAGTTCTGCGCAACGACACTACTGTACTGTATTTCAGAGGCGCATTTAAGTTTGGCGTGAACTGTACATCCCCTGGTGATACTTTGTAATTTTTGCTGATATGAGCTTCATGTGATCAAAGACAATATATATATATATATACTAATCTCTGATGTGATTAACAGATATTGTGTGATGCAACAGGTAGCAATTGGGTTTTAAGAAAACAACAAGTCATATGTAACAATTTTATTTTACCAATATTAATAATATATTAACATATGTGGTCCGTGGCCACCCTCTGATAATATTATAATACAAGAATTTTCACAAGGTCTCTCAAACCATAACAAAACAAATACCGCTAAGACTAATCTACGACAGACGAGTCAAATATTAAAACAGCCTCAGCTAGTGACTCATACACAACAATACTAAAACGAGGTACAAAATGAAAGGATAAACATTTTTATTAAACTACCAACTATTTACAACGCGGTGGCGCTAGCAGCGTAACTGACCATAGACAAAATCAAAAATCATACAACTGCTAAAAATATGTGAACAAAAATTTTATTTAATACGAAATATGAATGAGGTTCAAAAACTACGTAACACAAGACAGTAAAATTGGATTTTTAAAATATATGTAGTTAATATAAAGTTAAATAATGTGAGAAGAAGCAACCATTAAACTCTGTCATAAGAACAAACAAAAGTAAAGTTATTTCCATTCATTTTTCCTTTTCCTAACCACGCATACACACTCGCAGAACAAATCTTGCGTTGCTTTATGATCTCTATAGATTCCGGCCCATGGTAAAATCTCACAATTAGGAGTAGTAAAAATCACTTGTACGCAACAATATTTTGTTTATAAATAGTAACATTCTTTATCTATCTTTAAATATCTAAAATAAAAGAAACAATTTTTTTACTGGAAATTACTGAGCTAAAACAGAATATGAACAAGCGGTCAGACTTTGTCTAGAGTCAGATTTGACCTAGCATAACACCACCCCGCTGTTTTAATTATACATTATATACAACAGAAAATAAATACGTTGATTATAACCGTGTATGTACATAAATAAACGCCACAAACCGCGTGAAATATCACAAATATACATTTGTTACTACGTAGCGGTCCTACTTACAGCTGGCGTATAATTTTTGGCATAACTAGGTTTTTAGGCAAATTAACCATTTAGGCACCATAAAACATTGCCATAGGTTCTAGTTGTTTTTTTTTACCTACAATTATTACGCTAATCATGCGTAACTCAAATACGAGTGAGCCGCGATTCAGATCACGACTAGAGTTCGTGAACTGGAGTCGCGAATCAGTTCACAGATCAAATCAATCCCTGAATGTCGGATATAGATTGGTTCGCTATCTCCAGTTGAACTATTCAGATATATGCTTTATCTGCGCTACACAGATCAAATATCAGATTGATCATTTCAAATGTCGTTGAAGTGACAAGTGAATGAGTAAAAATAATTTTATTGCAAACAATATTAATGTTTCATTTGCAATTGAATCATGTCTTGCGACTCAAGCATCTGGGAACTGAATATTCAGATCAGATCTGAGTTACACATGATCAGTTCACACTGTTAATCTAATATTTATGTGTAGATTATTTTACAAAAATACATCTGTCCAAGTTAAAAGTCAAGTTATAAAACCGGGCCGTTCAGATATAAGTTGTCAAAATGTTCGCAAAAGCGGTTTAGAATTCGTTGTGTTTATACAATACATACATCATATTTCGACAGATAATTTAAACTTTGGTCGAATATCGTCGACTGTGTTCACATCGGATGATATGTATCAATGTTTATGGCAAAAAACATTTAATATGCATTTTAGAAAAGCTATAATTGTAAAAATGTTAAATAGGTAACATGTCACATTTTCTCGCGATTTAAATTTTATAATTTTATAATAAATACATATCCATTGACACGTTACACAAATTGATCTAAGCCCAAAGTTAGCAAATTATAAACTTGTATAATGGGTGTTAGTCGTCATATAACATAGAGACCACAATAAATATTACAATAAACACCTAAACCCGAAAATACAGTCATTGAGGTTCATCACACAAATGCCTGGCCCGTCGGGACTCGAACCCGAATCAAGTGTGTACGCAAACCCCTCAACCGAAGAGGTAGTTTATTTATATCTTTTTGTTTACGCCTGCATGTCATACACTTATTTGAGTTTAAACAATTTGTGAGTGCATTTACTTGGGATAAAAGCTGATTTTATTAGCATCACTTAACAAATCAAAAGTTTTGGTAATTATGCTGTATTGGTTTAGATCAACATACTATATTTTTGAAATATTTTATTTATTTTTTACGTTCATCGTAGTATCCAACCTAATAACTTGGGAAATTATCTGTCGAAAAGTACAAAAAAGTGCATCCAGTATAGAAAATGTATGCTCAAGTATATTATCATGTTTTAGAAAATCTTGTTTCTTTAATACTCGTACAGTTAATACTCGCACTTAATACTCGTCGCTTATTACAATTCTTTATAAAACAACAAATTGTATAGGAAATACAAAACTTACTATTTTGAAAGTATAATTATCTATCTAATGCTGTCCAAAAAAAGATATTTAGTAAAATTTATTCGTTCTTTAAATACTTTTGCTTTTTTGCTGAGACAATTAACTGCAAATGAATATTCCCGATATTTGAATTTGTTCCTGCAGGAATAACAACAAAAAGGTTATTCATTAAATATGATCGTATTCGAAATGATTAAAGTTTAGTAGTGAACATTTTATAAATTGTTGCCCGATACCCATGTTTTAAACAAATTTTCAGTTGAAAAAACATTCAACATGAGAAAGTTTTGAACTAGTTACATTTGACTCACGCAATGCTGCTAGTTCAAACCCGGACATTTAATTTTTTTTAATACATATTTAACTCAAGTCAGTGCGGATAAATAATTCAAGTAAGGCAATGCAGAGGATTTTTAGGGTTTTAGAAGTCTATATTACAAAATTGGATCTGTTCCCTGTCTCAATACAATTTATAAACGTGAATTGTACCCATAGCCAAATTTCCTACCAAATACACTGACAACACTGTTGCGCCCGTTCACATCAGCTTATCTTACAACAGATTATACATATGGTGTTCCTAAATTGCGACATTTAAAAATATTCTGCATCTTAATTTTATTGTTTCACAATTTTTGCTCAAGACCACATCTTAGCAATTTCCTAAATATTTCTATAATATATTCACTTTGGATATTTATAAATGTGTTGTAAATAAGTCAATGTCGAATATTTTTATAAATTTATGCATTTATAATATTTCATTAAAATTTTGAAGTGACAATCGTTAAGTTCAACTCGCATATATTCTTATGATAGATACAGGATGTGTTTAAAGAAAGTTTATATTTCGTTTGATAATATACCTTAACGTTAATGTTTTATATGCAATGGCAGAACGGTGCCACCTAACACAAGTGCGCTTGCTTGCTAACAAAAGAGGGCTCAGATTGCATTGTGCTTATGTACAAAAAGAATCGAATATTTTTTTTTATTTCCACTTTTTTAGGAATTCCGTAACTATGAAGACACCATAGCAGTAAATAGTTTATTTGGTAAATGTAGCGTAGATGTGGTAGTACTATCATATCATTGAAAAAAATGTTTAGTTTAAAGTAGATCCCAATTGTTAAAGATAACGGAACTTTAGTTTTAATAGAGCATATAAAAATCCGGCTGACCTAAATCATCAAATGTACAAATACATAACAAGAGTAAATCAGTCTATATATTTTAAATACTCACGTTTGTGAATGTGAACGAAGGAATAGATCGATATATACATAATGATACACTCAAAACATTTTATATCATAAACTTAAGAAATGAATACCAAAAAAACTGTAATTTTGTATTAAATATTTTACAACACACTTATTTTTATAATTATTTTAACTTTCTTTTGAAACATCCTGTAAGTATGCAAAAATTATATGAAATAAATCATAAACTGTAATATTTTCCTACAATTCGACATTGACTCACGAAGTTTATCAGTCCAGTGAAGCAGTACACTAGTGCCCGACCGGCTCCACGTAGTTGGCGGGGTACAGTCCCACTCTGCCGTCCTTGCGACCTTTACACCAGCCCTGCTCGTCTTCATCTTCCAGTTTTTCGAAGAGGTCACCTGAAAAGTAGA
This sequence comes from Calephelis virginiensis, assembly GCA_002245475.1. Lineage (NCBI taxonomy): Eukaryota > Metazoa > Arthropoda > Insecta > Lepidoptera > Riodinidae > Calephelis > Calephelis virginiensis. The sequence continues at coordinate 37,839 of NJDC01015653.1, forward strand.
AAATACATTTGTTAAATTTATTTTATTGCCTCTGTGGTCTAGCGGTGCGGGTGTTGGACTTGACTCCTTGAGGTCCCGGGTTCGATTCCCTGGTCAAGCAACAACAAAAAGAGAAGAAAAAATGTTGCTTGGGATTAGATATGTGCCCGGTTGACGATAGACTTGCCACCTATCACATTGTGGGACTTAGTGTCTTTGGTTAATCGTGGGTGCACTGGTTATATACCTCTGCCTACCGCTTTTATAGGCGTTATCGGGTTTATAGGCGTGAAGGTATTTTTTTATTGTATTTATGTATCTATTTCTATCGTTGACTAATACACCCATAAAACAAGCATATAATTTGCTTTGGAGTTAGATTCAATTTGTGTAATTCGTCGAGGAATATTTATGTATTTAAATGAAAAGACTACTTTGACACCTTCATCATTCATTCATTGTTAATTTTTTACTAATGTTGAGTATACACTAAGTAAACAAAGTGCTAGTAGTACCTAGTACCTAGTATCTATTATTATTATTATACTTCACGTACGTAACGTGAAGCTGTCTTTTCATTTGTCACTGGTTGGTGGACTATTTATAGGAGCCTACTATTTAGAGCAGGGGTGTGTAAACATTTTTGAGCGCGGGCCGGTAAATTAAAAAAAAATCTAGTTGCGGGCCAGTTAAAATAAATCTTGAGGTGGGCCGTTTAATTAAAAACACCTAAAAAGTGATGTAAATATAACGATTATAAAACATTGTATAAAGATAACATAAGGCATTTTTTTTAATTTTTACAATATTCTATTAAAATACAATCGAATTCGATTATCGATTTATGAAGTCTTATTACATGAAATATATTATATATATATTTAAAGTTTCGATTCAGTATCTTATTTGTTAAAATTTCAAGTCTTTCAACTTTTCGACCATTATTTTTTTAAGGAGGTTCATATTTTTCTGTAAAAAGAAACGCTCGGCGGGCCGGATACAAACCTCTCACGGGCCGTAGTTTGCCCACCACTGATTTAGAGGAATCAAGACGGGGCAAGAAGTTACCTTGTCGGAAACTGAGCTCGTCACTCTCGGCGCCCGTGTAGTCGTAGAGCGCTCGCACGGGCACCCCGGGCTCGCCCGTGTCCGTCAGGGCTCCGGCTGACTCCTCGTCCCATTCTTCCTCTTCAAAGGGGTTCTCGGCGCCACTGCGCGATTCTTTCGAAGGTGAAGTTTTCGCTGACTTTGGAGCTGGTGCCGTGCCATTTCTGAAATGGAACATTATAAAGAAATAACGCATATAAGCGACTGTCAAATTTACATCTTAACTCCTCTCCGTTAAATTTTAAATTTCATTTAATGCACTAGTTCAGATCTGTAGGGTTACTCTTGAATTTCGATATCATGCGAATTGGAAATGTATATGAAATTTTATGTATTTTTGAACACATAAATAGCGGATCATTAACATTTAGTTACATATAAATTCAACGAATTCGATAAAATAATTGATTGTTTACTATCAACTAAATGATAATAATTCGCTAGTATTGTGTTCGAAAGTACGTACCTAAAATGACATACTCTTTTCCAATTTCCAATATTGCCTGAAGCGAGCTTCAAGAGTAACCCTTAAAGGTCAAGAGTTTTTATTATTGTGTGTATATATATTATATACACTTACAACCTCAATAGAAAGGTTTATTGAATCAGGCGTTACTTTGCGTAAATCCATTATAATAAATGTAAAATAAGCCTTTATTTTGCTAATTCCGCGTAAAAAATGTAACTGCTGTGGCAAACAATCCTCTAATTGACACAGAATGAGACAGGCCTAACTAACGTTCCCACCACCCACCTCCGCGACCGGTACACGACTATAGGAAGAGCTAGGGAAACAATATAAATTGTCACGTTACATGTGACAACCCTACCTAAAGTTCCTACCTCCCACCTTCGCGACCAGATCACAAATAGAGTCCGAACACGGGAAACAAAACCACTTGTACCGTCCTTCGCCAACTTTGTCGAAGAACTCACCACAGAGAACACCAAATCGCACTCTGCGATTTGGAAGATAATTTGCCACAACAGTTACATTTCTTACGCGGAATTAGCTAAATAAATGCTTATTTTACATCTGTTATAAGGATGTCTACCATAAAGTAATGATGTTCGAGAAAACTTCTATATTATTAATAACTACTGACTAAGTTCTACAACAATTGTTTTAACTCTACTTTACTTGACTACTTTATAGTATCTTATCTAGAGTCATGTAGATGACGCGTAGACAATTTTCTCATTTTTATCGAAGAAATTGCATCGACACTACAGCAGTTTAATAAATTATGACAGAACTATTAAAACTACGTTTCAATTATATTTTTTACATTTATAGTTAACTTTCGCATTATTATGCTTTATAATGTGAAACATGTTCAAAAATTGTCAATTGCAAAAGGGGATCTAACAATTTCGACCCACTTTTATAATTCATTTATATATGTATAAAAATGGATGGGTGTGTAATTATTTCACACAAGATTTGGGCCAACATATGGCAAGATTTTGTCCTCTGTTGGTCCGGATCTGCTGAATAACATTCAATAATGTTATTGGGTAAACATTTATAACCCTTACGTACCTAAATAACGCACCACTAAAAAGAAAAACCTCACACGACCATTTTACTCTCGACAATTTAATCGACAAAGTCAATGGGTCCCCACGACCCTGGAGTTATTACACATTTAGCATCGCGGGACCCTATTATTATCTTTAATGAAAACTTCTAACTACATTTGGCAAGTTTCATTTACTAACTGCGAACTTGTATGGTCCGTTGAATCACACAGTGTGTACCGCGAGATGTCGCTTCTCTTTGACTGTAACTTTACTCGCACCGGCATTTGACACGACGACGACGAACAAGTGTATATTTCCAGACGCTCTATACTGTATAGGTAAAATATTTTTCGTACATAAGACATAGAAGATTTATGGTTAGATCGGCAACTGCTTCGTATAAATTTAAAAGTCACCAATCTTCGACGAAGTTTGGATGTAGTTTCCGACTACGACAGCAATTGCGTAATGAACATAAATGTCTGTATTTTTGGGCTATATTTATGTATCTATTAATAGAATTATATTATTATTCTTGACTAACGCTCATATGACAAAAATATAAGCTAATTTTGTCGTAAGATCGATTAGTGTTTACACAATTAAATCAAAGATATATTTTATTCATTGCGAATAAAGTTAGTCGAATATAGATTGATTGAATACCAACAGCAGGGGGACTGCAACAGTCTTACGTCACAAGCAATAGTAAAAAAGGGGTTGTCTGTAAAGTCGATTTACTAACGATAGTTGAACGTGACAACGTAATAAGAACGGAGGCCGATTGTGCCTCTTTGTCGCTCGTTCCGCGGTCTCGCTTGCACTTCTTGCCTTAAAAGGCACGCCTCAGAGCGAGGAACGCCGCATGAGTCATGTTTTTGGTGCGTGCATTCGGCTCCATCGAATTATATGACGTTGTCACGTCAAAAACCTAACTTATGTCAGGACGTGATATTTACGCTACGCATCTAAAGATGCAAGGTTGCTTGTGTCTTGTACAGTGCATACATACTATTACTTATAATGTGGTTTAGTGTCTTGACATTTTTAAACACTTTAATTTGGTTATGTCAATCTTGCTCTTTTTTTGGTAGGATTCCCTCGCGATAGAAATGTTTTTTACAATGTCACAAACTAAACTTATTTTCGATGCATGCTATCTTTCTCACGTGAAACAAAAACAAAAGAGATGGAACAGTTTAGACATGTCAGATTGGTGCGGACATGTCTAATCGTGATATTTTTAATCCAAATTTTTCGAGTGTTAGATTAAACGTCTGTAGAAATGTCGTGTACACGCTAATCTGAAAGCACCAAAAGTGTTTTGTCTCTTCCTATTACTTTCGTTGAAAGAAGACAGCAATAACTTAAAGTAAGTTTAGTGAGTGCGCAACAAAATTACCACCATTGTCGTTCATTAAAAATTAAAGTGAAAAACTTACGTGACTGCAATCGGCGCACTAATTTGTTTCTTGTCTATGGTATTGTTTGCGCTAGTGTTGTTCATCTGCGCTACGTTATTGGCCGGAGGTAGTTCCGTGTGATTGGCTGTTTTATTCGACTTGTTATTCGCGTTGATCGGCGGTAATTCCTGCACCATAGACAACAAGTTATGAGGGTGTTTAAGAGAAATTGCGTGTTAACTAAGCTTGCAGAACTAATGTATTAAACAATGGATATATCGATCGTTGATTATTTTTAATGTTGTAGATTAGTCTTAATAATAATTTGTATTTATTATTGTATTTTTTACCTTTTAGATGTTAATGACGAATTAAATACTTTATTGTAAGGTAAGTTTCGGCTCCTGACTTATGTTAAGAAAAAAGGAAAGATATTTTTTAAATTGTTTTAAAACGAAAGATATGAATTTAGTAAATCAATTTTAAAAATTTAAGGAGTCGTTCTTTCGTTCGATAGCTTCAGATTTTTTTACAATATACGTTGTATTAAAAAACAAATTAAATAATGGTTCGCCGTCTCTATCAATTTAGGTGATTTTGATATCTGAGAAACTGTTGTGCAAGCTTAATTTTAACATTTATATAAACATATTTCCTAGTATAATTTTTAATCCAATAAACACTTATTTGTGTTTAATTTGAATATTATATAATAATAATAGTACTTTACATATTATAATAATAATGTTATTATTAATAAAAAAACGTGCTAATGCTTTTCGATAAAGCAACATCCATCATGCAACATCGATAATATAATAAACATATAATCAGGAGGTAAAAGCACTTTTAAATAAAGATCGAAATGAGAATGACCCATACACCAGTTAAAAAACTAACTTACATGCAAAATGCTAAGAATGACATAATCAGATAAATCAAGCTTAAAATATTACTAATGTCTAAATTTCAGGTTCTTCATTCTCATTTAAATCCCACTTGTGGGCCTAATCACACTAATTATACTACACTAAAAACACTATAATTATTATACTTATTTCAATTTAACAAAATTCATATTTATTTCATTCTGCACAAAATGGCATATTATTTATTAATTTCACTTTATAAAAAATATTATTTTTGTCGTACATGTGTTTAGCCCCTTAGATTTATTTGCATAATCAAATAATTATTATTCAAAACATCAAAATATATGAAAAGGCTTTAAACAGTAATCTTGATTTAAAAATATATCAAATCAGTGATATACATTGTTTCTTTCTTTTAATGCATAACTAAAATTTAAGATATACAGTGTACACAAATAAAATCAATTTGATCTACGCTTAAACGTAGCTTGAAACACATTGGACATAATAATTTATGGTTATGCAAATACAAAATTGTAGAATTTAATGTAACTTATGGAATCTCACTCACTTTAAATATATTTACCTATTTTAGTATCTAAATAGTGTTTTTAGTATCACATATTTTTAATTATAATTTAATACATAATTATACAAACTGGCCATCGTATGAAATTGTGATTCACTTATAAATTTTTTTTTGTTTTTTTTTTATGATTTTCCGTTGCTAAGATTTATTCTGTGTTCTCACACTTTGTGGACTGGATCTCAAAGTTGTTTAGCGAGATAATATGTGAAGTTTTTTTTTATTTTTATTATAGATTAGCTAAACAAACATGCGTATTTACTGTCTAGGTACAATTATTATCCTTAGTTTTCTTATGAAAAAGCAACTAACTCATTTTTAAACGGTATTTTTGAAGTATGACTTTGTACGAGTGCGAATGATGTTTTTGCTAAATTAAAATATTAAAAAATATGTAAGGGTTTGTTACCCACTATATATAAACATTTTAAAAACCCTGAAGTCAAAGCTTTCTGGAGCAACCAATTCAGGAGGGTCATTAACGGTACGTACGAGAAATTCCAAACTATAAATGCGACGCCGTATAAAGTTATTCTATTTCAAGAAGATTCGTATGAGTGAGATTCGTATAAGCGTGAATGGACGTACGTCTTCGCTGACAGGCCGCTGGTTGAGAAGCGTGATGGGTCCGGTGGGAAGGCTCTCCTTGGACTTGCCCTTCGCGATGTCCCGGAACTCCTCCGTGTATTCCTGGGTCGACACACGCGGTCAAAGCGGTCGTGAACACATGCACACGATATACGTTGGAAAATACTTGATCATAGTATAAAAACTTGGTAATGTATCAACGAGATTTAGTTATGCGCGTGTGTTTTTCATATGTGCGCGCTGTGTACAAACACAACACTAGAACGTATGCAATAAATGAGATAAATGTTTTATGAAAATAAAAACTGTGATCGTCCTCTTCATTTTATCTGTTATCATCAAAAGATATCCAGATTAAAACACTATTAAAATCTAAATTTTTTAAGTGAACATTTAATTTTTTTTGGACTGTATGTCGCATGTCGCGTGACGGTGACGTCAGAGCAGCCGATGACAATATGGCGGCGTCTATAGTTTATAGTTATAGATCAAGTCTCACTTTTACCGTGGGTTCATAAAACCACACAATCCTTTTTTATACTGAGTTTCGATCAAGTCAAAGTGCAGTAGTAGCATTTTAAACTAGCTTTGTATTAGTACAGAGCGCACACATATTCAAAATTGTGAGGCAGCCCACAGTAATATCTTCTACAAGTTTTCTGCTCGGTTAGATAAATAGCTTTCATTTAACATAACTGCCAAATTGAACCCCATTTTGGAGAAACGGGGTAACAAAAATGGCTAGTTTAAATAAAATTTCCAACGTCGAACGTGTGCTGCGAACTCAAAATTAGACAAAAATAAATGAAATAAAACTTCCATTCAAAGCCAGTGTACATTAGACGGCGACTCAAGCGGATTGCTTTCAGCATTGCAGTGGGGTGACATTATTGTATGAGATTTCATTGACCCATGCTCGTGGAGACTTGTGAGCGTATGCATAGTTTGTTTTCATAGGATGTTTATTAGTCTTTGCATTCACCATTGCAATCTTTAATATTTAGGAAGAGTATAACTTTTGCTGGTGTTTCTGAACGAAATCTATTTATTAAGTTCTTATTGTTTTATAATAATTAGATACCATAATAATCCAATCATACAACCTATCTTTTTTTATTGTGACTTATCGTCTAGGTACTTTATTTTTGTGAGCAGTTGTATAGTTTGTTGAATATATATTTTGCATTACAGAAAGTTTTTGTATTCGAGGTCCATAATACTTATTAGCTAATTCTCTATTATTTTTTACTGGTACTAAAATCTATCTACTATACATATTAGTCTAATTCTGAAAGATTAGCGAATCCGGTAGACTATATGCTATCTTAATTCGTTGTAACGTGTGTTGTTAATATGAACATTGATTTTGTTAACATCAACACAATCTGTGTTGTTAATAGGAATTGATTTTCATGTGATCCTTCTGACAATAGGCAAGACACAACAAAAAAGAAGCAGTAAAATTTGTTCATTCATTCACGCTTCATTTAAGGACCAAGATTAAGAGAAATTCGTTTTTATCTTTAAGCTTCAATGATTAATATGTTTAAGAAATATAATAGATATGAGAAGTATAGGTAGTATTAAGTATATAAGTAATATATAAGTATATAAGTAGTAAGGGTTAATGGCATATTCTATAATTAATGCTTCGTCTAGTACTACATTTTATAAAAAAATATACGCCAAAAACATAATTTATATTTTATTGATTGTATTTTGTTTACTTCTATATTAATTTGATGTTCGATGAAAAAAACGATCGCTGTATCCTTGTTTATTAAATGAATTTTATTGTAAAAATAGTAACGAGTTACAAAATTTAAAATTTGGCATTACTAACTCATAATAGGGAAAAACATTGCATTTATGTAAGAGTAAACTACTGGACTGTTACTTTAAACACATACCATTTATATCGGTTATTGGAGTGTATCAGAATAACACATGTTTCTTAAGAAGTCTTTCAGGAATTTAATGAATAATTTATGGGACCAAATTTGTGAAACAATACTTAAAACTGTTGTAATTATAGATTCTGAAACTGCTACGTTCTTTGTAGGCCGATCTTATAAAATAAATTTAAGCAAATTTTAAATTTAGAAACAATTAAAAATAATGGTTTAACGAAATTGTTTATGACTCACGGTATTTTTTTAATTATATACGTACCATAGCTCTTTAGGATAGCTGAATTTTTGTGGTTTTTTTTTCAAAGAAAAAATATTAGTCTGATCCTATATTAATTTGTTTAAAATCTAAGGAACAACAACGTTGCGTAAAGATCCTATTATGAATAAAGTGGGATTTTTAACCAACCCCTAAAAAGAGAGATATTCAATTCGACATTTTGTTTGAGCAGCTCGTAAAAGGCGAGCACATGCTTACCGTCACTAACACCCTGACATCTGACTAGGTGGTAGAGTTTCGCAGCGACTCACCCGGATTGGTACCACCACCTTACCTATTCGTGCCGCTATAACGTCATGACGTGTTCCGGTTTGGAGGGTGAGGTAGCCGGTAAACTTACTTTTGCTTGAGGCCTACCATCCCGGCCCCAGGTTGGCAACGCACCATTACCACCTTTGGTGTCTCTAAGCGGCGTGAATTTCTTACTATCAGGTAATCCGTCTGATTGTTTGCCTTTCAATATCATAAAAAAAACTAGAATAGTAGGTTGTGAATATAATTGATGTGGGACCATCTCGCTATTATTATCATTAGCTATTTTTCAGTGGTATTTAATAAAATAGTTGGATTTTTTTTACCATTTTACTGCGTTTAGTGATGCCATATGAAGAATTTAACGATTGGTTTAGCCGTAGAGGTTAAATATTATTTTACGATTACGTACTCGTGTTATTTACTGTTTTCTCATTAATAAAATACAATGATTTTGATAAGTTCTAACATTTGCTATTCCAGGAAACATATTCTGATAATGTCGATGTCGAAAAAATACAATGTTTGCTAGGAAATGAAATATTATTCCTGCAACTTTTTTTATTTGGTTGTTAAAATGTTAAAAAATGTACAAAGTTTGTAATTTTTTTTTGTAAAACTAAACTTTGGTTGACTTATAGTTATGGTTAAACATAACCATATAACTGTATGGAGCATAGGTTGTGAAACTTGTTTTTGGATATTTGGTGATTTGGATCTATGTTATGCGGATGGATGGTACTAAATATTTACACATCCAAATGAGATGGTTTTCCAAAATACAAGATACAAGAGATTACTAAATTATAATTGTAATTGTTGTAGTTGTAATTTGTGAGGAGGAAGATAGTATGGATAATTATCCCAAATTCAATTTGTCATATTGTTCACAATGTCTACATGACACGCCTTCGTGTGATAAGATGGGTGTGCACCTTGTGGCACGGTGCTAGTGACTTCTAAATGATCACCCGACCACCAAAACCAGTGTATGTGCCAACGGAATACACCAAATCCGGTGAAGTGGACCACGTCGTGGGTTTCTGGAACTAGGTGCGTGCGGACATCATAATAATATATGTTAGCGGTTAACAGAGCTGATATTCTAAACACCTATTACTACACATTCAATAAAAATCGCCCCAGACAGGATTTGAACCTGTACCCTTTCTTCTTAAGCCGACGAATTACTATTTTAATTAATTAGTCACAATTAAAACACTAAGTACTCGTATACGACACTACTCAAAGTTAAACAAAGTGAAATGATTTCTAAAAACTAAATTTTGTAATTGTTTTATTGCAAATTGTTCAGGTGTTTTCGTCTTTGCTTTTGAAAAATTTGAAATCTATTTTTGATAACTATTATCGACATTTTATTATTTACTTAAGGCGACGGTGCGTAAACGTTTTATATAAACTAACTAGCTGCCTGCCGGCTTCGCTCGTACAATAATTCTTTGATCATAAATAGAGATGTAACCTACCCTATCTTTCAAATTGGATCAAACTGCACACGGTGAACAACATTGATTGAAATCGGTTAAGTAGTTTAGGAGTCCATCGCGGACAAACAACTTGATACTTAATTTATATATATTAAGATTTCTAAAATCAGTCAGTCGTAAATTAAACATAAACCTACAAATTATGTTATTATTTGGCTTCAAGTAGCGTTAAACAGTATTACAACATTTTAATGATCAACAATGATGACATACAATGAAATGGCAAAGCATTTTTACGGTCCGAGGGACATGTTTAAAATAACATCAAAATGTTATGTGACACCAGTGTAAGCACAATTTATATTGTATTGCCATACCTCTTTGTGCTAAGGATATAAACATCAAGTTTTGTAACAAACACAAAATTAAGTTTTACTCTGCCGTCGCCAGCACCTTACTACGTTTCAGTTAATGTTACTTTTGTAAATAATAATATGTTTGTAATAAAACGAAAAATACTTTTAATTATTACTATTAAATAATGTATGTTTTAGTATTTATTAACTGATAATTTATTATTTGTATGTACAACAGACAGCGCATTGTTAGTAACAAATGTTATTTCTGAATTTCAATTTAATTTTCTTTTTTTTAATATTAAAACAATTAGTTAATGTACACAAACATAGACGAAAGTGTAGCTATTTTAAGAGTACCTAATTAGTATTTTGATTATGCATTGTTTTTTAATTTAATAATTTACTTGTAATAATATGTAATGCGTTAAACGATTTTCTGATTTGTAGTAAGTTATTATTTTTTTACTTTTCCTTTTATGACAAGAGTTTTTTTTTGACAACCGATAACAGTTTCATAAGTCTAAAGACATTAAAAGACAGTCTTGGTCCAATCACAAAAAAATAATCATACCTACATTCACTCAATGGAATATATACAAAAATACGTATAACCTACGAACGTGTACAGTAAAAAAATCAGCTCTGCTAAGCGCTTAACAGCAGCGTACCATACTAGAGTTGTTAAAACACTGGACGGTGTGCACGCTTTCTGTTTCAGACGGCGCTACCCTACAGTCCTCTCCAAAGCAGACATTGGGGAGAGCGAGGCGGAGGCGTCGTTGGGCTCGCAACCAGAGCGTGGCCACGGACACGGAGGGGGGGCGGATGGTCACCCCGCGGGCGGCGGTCACCACGCGCATTACCGCCGCGGAGGCGGCCGCGGGGATGTATGGCAAAAGGGGGTTGGCGGGCTCCGGCGGTTCGTCCTTTATTACGTTAACATTTTTTGTTATTGCAACACTATGAAATATAATAATACCTTTAAAAATATTCTCCAAAAAATTCATACATGCCATTTCACCAAAATAAAGCTTGGCTCCATACTAAATACAACTTTACGCATTCGTATTATGTATCTTAGCTTGACTTTTATAGATAACGTTTACGACTGCGCCCGTATAATAAAACCTTTATGTCTTATTCATAATACCAGCCAAAGTGAGTACAAATGGTACGACTGACTTCATTAAAAATATTTTTTAACATTTACGTGTTTTAAATTTTTTTTATCTGTGAGCACACGGAATTATAGTCCGTATACATTTGAAACTAGAGCTGCTAATAAAATTTAAAAAAGAAATGAAAAATGTTATACATTTTTTTAAACAATGATAATCGATGAAGTCAAAAGAAAATTACATATTTTTTCGTGAAATTATGTAACACAATTCATCGCATTGAACCAAAAAACTAAAGACCAATTCAAATTGAATTTTTGTATTTATAACATAATAACATATTTGTTTGGACATTTTCGTAAAACTCATAAAGAATATTGCAAATCAAAGTAATTAATTCTCGATTTTTTTTTATATTTTATGTTTTTTACTAAAATTTTCTTAAAACATTTATAGTATTTGATTTACGTATTACGAAAATATTGGGATAAACTATTTCGTCTTTAGTACCACATATATGTGGGTTAGAAACCTTTGCCTACTTTAAAATGAATAAAATACATAAATACTTTGAATAACTTAAGGATTTTCCTAAACAAAAATATATCTTAGGAATATTTAAGGTAAATTCCGGAATTAGAAATCTTTTATTATCAACACTACAACTGCTGATAGTAATAAAAGCACTAAAAATAACAGATAAATTAATTATGTAGTTTTGTCTATCATTTCCTAAGCGATTTTTAAGTAATATTTAGCCACTGATTTCAACTTCGAACACATCTGAATTTCGTCATAGTTAATTAAATAAGTATATTTACCTTATCGACATTTAGTGGAATGTACAAACACCGCTGGCGGGTAACCATTTCGTAACACCTTATATTTGAACAAACGTTCTAAAATCGCTGTGCCCACATCTAGCTCTTGTCAATATTTAAATTAACATTGCATGACTCAAGAATCCACTTGAAGGTCGATGTATAAGACACATCTACATGTTAGGGACTTGGATGTCCATCGGACGACAAACCTGGTTAGAGTTCAATGTGAGATCGTGTTTAACAGAATCTATCTAAAATTTAAGTTCAAAGAACTGGTTGCCAAACTCAACTGACCGATTGATTACGAATAATAGGGCATTTTTATTATGGTAACAAAGAACAACCGTGTGGAACATCCATTCTTCTGGACCAGTGTTTCCCAAATTAAATACCGGGTCGCAACATTTGATAGCAATCGACAGAGACGTGAAAACTGCAAGCGCTTGTGCTGCATCTCACCCAAAGTATAATATATACTCTACGAGATTACCGTCCGCGTATCTCCATCAATCATATATATTCGGATAGTTGAAATGGGTTTTTGCAACTTGATTTAAGGTTCGATGAAGTTGTAAGTTTAAAAAATGTAGGTAAAATAACCGAATGTATTTTATCAGGTTGTGTTTAAAAGTATTAAGTGGGTCACGAAAGAGCAGTTTGAAAATTACCGGGCTTGGAGAGAACAATGTTTGGGAAACATTGTTCTAGATGGTGGGCGGAAAATATTAAAGGCTTAGCAGACACGAGCAAAAGATCTCCTTATGGTAAGAAATTAATGTTTCTTTGATATATAAAGCAGTATTTTTTGAAGTAACGGTGGTCATTAAAAAGAAATGAGAGGAGATTAAAAAGAAACGAGTAACGTTCCCTTAATTCAGAAATCACAAATTAATTATTGTAATAACACACAACATTG
>NJDC01015658.1:0-10576 GCA_002245475.1 Calephelis virginiensis
TTATTTGACCAATTGTTATTTTTTTTTATTTAAGAAAATGCGATAAATAATTATGGAACGATAATTAATGATAAAATTTAAAATATTTGAATCAAGTGTGTGACATAACAGTTTACTCGGCAAACCTCGGCGATGTAATTTTTTGCCAAATAATCAAATCGAAACTCACTTTTAGTGAGTTTCGATTTCGATCCATGAGTTGGATAATTTTATGTGTCAAGTTAGGGGTGTAGAAATGAGTGAGTAAAAAATTTATAATAATAAGAGTAATGAAACCTAGTAATAGACAGATATCAAATCTATCGTAAACATAAACTGGATAAATAATAACAAATTTGTCGTGTTGTGTGCTATGACCCTAAAGCGTTTTCCCTGATATGGTTCCCAAACTGTTTTTGGCATATACCCATTTTAGTTTTGTAAGTTCCAGAACTCGTCGAAAATATGAAGAATATGTGAAAATTTACGTTGTGGTAGACTTCTAACCATGAATAAAGGATTGGATGAAAATAAAAAAAATCAACTTTAAACGTGATTTCGTATTATGTAGAATCTAATGGACAATCGTAAGTTTTTTTTATTAAAATCACGTGATAACAATAGTCATAGCATGAATATTGAACATTAATAACACAACGTTATTTTAATAATTACAACTGAACACATCTACACTGTCTAGGGATATTTTAAATATCGGCACTAGCACCTCGTTATGGTATTTTTCAGCTATCATGGTGTTTCTGACCCGACCGGGGTTTGTTCTTCCAGCAAGACGAAGTCTCGTCCAAACCATAATAGTCCCGCCGTGGTATGAATGTACTCCCTGAGGATGTTGCAAACGACTATCACGACCAGGGTCACGCCAAACATGTACTCTATGAGTATCGGGACGGAAGCCGAACCGGAGCTCATTGATAAACAGCAGTACAGACCACTGGTTATCTTCCCAGCGTCATCCACGATTTCCTCGTCGTAGTGCTGGAGTACGAAGCGGGTAGCGAGCATGAAGGTTAGCTTCATGCAACCTTCTTCTGATAGTTTGGTCGCTCACAAGCAAATAGTGCGCTGCTCTGACTGGAGCCTTTGAACTAACTTCAAACCCGTAACATTTATTTCTCTACTCGCGGTAACTTGCAAAAATCGATCATGTCGTTGAGTGGTTATGCGTTTTCCGCCTTGATGTCTTTCCGCCACTTCACCAGTAACACGGTAGCGTGACCATAATCTAGATTTCGCATTTTGTCTTGTTCTCTTCAGCAATACTCCTTTGAGTAGCTTGGAGCATGCCAACTGGTCTAAGTATTTCTTTTCTCGTTAAATGGCGCCGCTGTATAATGCACACAATAGGTTTAACTCTAAACGAACTTGTTATAAAACTTAAAATTTGACACAAAAAAATATCCCAATGTTATTGTAGGTAAACGAAACTTTCCGCCTTCGCGACCATTATGCTGCGTACCTAAATCTTTTGTTTTCTCTTCAGTTTTTTCAAATTTAAATTTAGAATTCTCTAAAAGGTTAACAAAATAGTCTTTCATCAAAAGATTTTACAACTGGTCAGTATATTTTGAGTTTAAGAAAATCCCTTGACGGTGTTGTGCGTATTCCTAAGAAAAGTCTCAATTTTAATGTGTAAATTAATCGAAGATTTCCTGAATGAATTGCCTTTAGATGTACGGCGGCAGGTGTTCTTTCAACAAGACGGAGCTCCGGCTCATCACAGCCACCTAGTACACGAGTTACTGAGTCACGAATTTGGCACACAGTGGATCGGCCGCAATGGACCTCAATCATGGCCGGCAATCCTTTGGGGTTACATTAAGGATCAAGTGTTTGCCACTGAATCACCAACAGAGGAGGAGATGCGACAAAAAATAATTGATGCTTTTGGCAAATTGAAAAATTATGCACCGATTGTTTGTCCTCGTGTACACCAGGCTATTAGTGCTCACGCATGTATTCACGTTCAAGGACAAAATTTCGAACATTTGCCTATTTAGTGTCAAAGTAGATAAAAAATGTTGTTTTGTGAAAATAATTGATCTCCCTAAAGTGTTTTTAGTATGTGTAAAATTAAAGTTTGGTTAAATAATACCTGAAATTCTAAATAAGTGTAATAAGTTTGGATTGGAATCCGCCGTCGGCAACAATACTTTTCAAAAGGTCAGTTATTTTAATTTTTACGTCTAATCTAAAAAATCCTTATTGCTGATAGGTACAGGTAATTGATAATTTTGGAGGTACAACGAGTGGATCTAGTATTTCATTCTGATAAATAGTAGGTACATCAGACGGGCAGAAATAAAGTCAACAGTAATTATTACGTACTTTCTTTTCCATTGTGCATACGAAAAAAATACCCTTGGGGGTATTTTTTGTGTTGTTATTGTTTACCCTTGGGTGTACGTGCCCGTTTTTTCTACAAATCTGCCTAAGAGCGATATTTTTACTTATTTAAAAAGACATTTGTTTTATTTTTGTAATATCGAAAAACACCACACAACACCACACATCAAGAATGTCTAGTGATAGTAAATACATGTGATACCTATACCGGAAGAACTACATCTGAGCATACGCGCAATAGGTACCTACGCGACTTAGACGGTGTGGTTGCATTGATGTTAAGGCGAAGTGCTTTTTTAAAAAAATGGTAATTCTTCCGTATCTTCTTAATTATGAGAATTTGCAAAACAATTTTATTCAAAATAGGTTATTCTATTGACAAACTACAAGTGGTTTAACAAGCTGCTCTATTTTCATATACTCCCTGTATTTTGCACCCAAGTCAGACTGAGAAGCAAAAAAAAAAGAAAAAATACAGATTTAATGAACACAAATACATAATATTACAATTTACAAATTTGTTTATTAGTATATTAGTAAAAATAAACTAGCCTAGAATGAACTAATTTATTATTCTGAGACCAGTGTTGGTTTGAGTGACATTCTTCAATGATCCTATAGTTCGACTTAAAATTGGTGTCAACAACCGTGAGCACTTAACATTACAAAAATAGTTATGAACAAAATGAAACTTGTTGTATCAATATCATTGATATCATAAAAGATTTGATCTTTGCTTAAATAGAAAGTACCTAGAAACACTAGCTTTAACAATAATTTACGTAGAAAATCATTTACATAGACTATACAAAGTAATATTCGTGCTAGTTGACATTTTTATAAACTACAACCGGATCTGAATGCTTCCAAATTTTCCATGTATGTTTAAGGAACATGAAATTGTATGTACAATAGGTAGGTAAGTATAAAAATATTTCTCCCGGTGGATACTTGATGATTTCGATTCTGTTGGGTCATTATATGCCTAACAACGGTGGGTTTCTAAATGTGCCTGTAGAGGGCGCCTGCGGCGGCAAGCGGGCAATCGCTCGAGCCGAGATACCAGTCTGAAGTCTCCGTCTGTAGCTCGACCAACGCAGGAGCGACGATTTTCTGTGAACCTAGAGTACACCGGTTACCGCGCAGCGACTTGTTCACCAGCGACCGACCTTCCAACACCTACCGAACAATAAAATGATACACAGTCCACTAAATGGGTTTTATTCCAACCTACACAGATGCTTAAAAATGAGCCGATAATCTTAACGCCTGCACAGTAGGGTTATTCTTGAAGCTCGACTCAGGCAATATTGAAATTGGAATCGAATCGAATTGTGCATGCGATGAAAGACATTTTATAGTTATTCTTTTACACCTTGTGTTACATTATTGTAGCTTTAGTACGAATCTCTATTTTTTTCTAGTTATTATATAACCCGTGTTCATCAGGGATAATCTGGACTTCTTACGGTAACAGAATTTTTCAAATCGATCCAGTAGTTTTGGAGCCTATTTAATACAAACAAACATATCTTTCCTCTATATTATTAGTATTGAGTACGAGGGAAGTGTATGGAAGGAAGGGAAAGAGAAACGATCGCAGCGCATGCTGCGGCAGAAATGTGTAACAAAAGGGGTTAATGAAATTTATTAATCAAACATTGTTTTGAAAATGGGTCATAATTGGGTCATAAATGGGTAATAATTCTTGATCTTAAAAAAATGTGAGCTGTGTGAGTACTGATTAAACGAATTTAGTAGTCACAATTTGAAATAAATTCGTAAATTTTTGTATTTAATGAAAATAAATGCTTATTCAATAAATGGTCATCGTTATCTGGATAGAACCGTCACGGGGCGCTTGGCAGATGTGAAACATCGACATTATTTTGTAAAACCATTGTGAAAGTAATATGCAGAAAAGAAAAGATTGTGATAGGAACTAAATATGTCATAATGATAAAATAAAATATTTTTTTTTTGATGTGAAACATCTATAGGCGCACGTAAAACAGATTTCCGGCGGGCAACGCATGCCGTGGCGACACGACGGCACGTTATATGATGGTATATATGCAGTGGTGTGTACGGTGTGGCGACGCGTCGCCAATCGCAATCGACTGTGCGATTTTCTCCTATCGTAATATTTTATTTTATCATTATGACATATTTACTCGTAGTTCCTATATATATAATATCATAATATGTTATTTTTTGCATATTACTTTTACAAAATAATGTCGATGTTTCACATCTGTCAAGCGCCCCGTGACGGTTCACATTTCTATCCAGATAACGATGACCATTTATTGAAAAAAGTGTGTGTGTGTGTCAGCTACGACGCACGATTGGAGTTTACTCCTTACGAACGATAATTATGATATATATCGAATAGAAAATAAATGCTACTATATGCTAGCGATGCGTGACTATGAATAATACTAATACAAACATTATTCGAACAAGTCGACTGCGTTTTAAATTATTCGACTAATGTTAATGTCATACGTAACTCGACTGTGGCGGAGCCGAATGACGACCCGCTCGGGGCGACTCGACTTTTGTTCGGGTGAGATCGTCAGTTCTGAAGGAGAAAAAAATACTGAAGGACTGAAGCGGTACGACTTACATATGTTTGTCTCTTTCTACGTAACGCCTCAACTTTTCGTGTTACACTTGATTTTACTCCTCATAAAATTTCCGTACCGGGCCTTATAACTCAAATCGTTTCTTAAGGAGTAAACTCCAATAAAAAATTATTTTCATTAAATACAAAAATTTACGAATTTATTTCAAATCGTGACTACTTAATTCGTTTAATCAGTAGGTACTCTCACAGCCACACCGTACACACTACCGCATATAGACTGTATATAGGTATTTGTATAAGTACCATCATATATATAGTGCATGCTTCGCCACGCCAGGAATTGGTTTTACGTGCGGCTATAGATGTTTCACATCAAAACTAGACTATGTAAATTATGATGTAGACAGTCAATACAAATGTTATGTTTTATGCAACCAGAAAAATAGATCAAAGAATCAAACGGGTAGCTGTTGTTAAAAGGTAAAGGAAATTGATGTTGGACACAACCTTAAATTAGAACGTTAATTAAACAAATGTGATAGAAAATTTACCAATTATGGTATTATTGTTTATTGTTGACTAGCAGCCCGACTCGGCTTCGCACGGGTGGACAAACTTCTAATTTTTCATAGAAATAATGTAGCCCATGTGCATCAGCAATAATGACTGCTTCTTATGGTAAAATGTTTTTTCAAATCTGTCCGGTAGTTTAGGAGCCTAATAAATACAAACAAACACACAATAATATCTTTCCTCTTTAACATTATAGTGTAGAATCTACACCTAAATCTACACTGTACTTAGATGATATACCAACAGTAGCTACACCTATCGAGTCCAATTGTATTTTGAAACCACACAGGAAACAATCGAAATACTTACCCATTTAAAATTTAAAATCTGTTTAACCGTATAGATGTTAGGTACGAGGGTAGATCCAGAAGTTCGTGGCCTAACCTACATGGAGCTAGGACATCTTTTTAAAATCTACCGTCATTTGTTAGTATGTGTCATATTGATTTATTGTGCGCAGTTTCATTCCGATACTGCACAATATAAATTTTCTGTGATTATTTGTTTGAAGCAATCTGACGAATTTTTCAATACTGGAGAAAATTGAACACCGTGCAGTCATTAAGTACCTCAATAAAAAAGGCCTATCACCAAAAGACATCCATCAAGATATGGTGAGCACTTTGGGGGAGTCTGCTCCATCGTATTCCAGTGTCAAGAAGTGGGTAGCTGAGTTTAAGCGCGGTCGTGAGAGCATTAAAGATAATCCTAAGAGTGGAAGGCCTACATCCTCTACCACGAAAGAAAACATCTTTAAAATTTGTGATCTCGTACTGGGTGACCGACATTTGACCATTGGTAAGATAGCTGAGATAACAAACATTAGTTATGGCCGGGTGCAACACATAATAACGGAAGAGTTGGGGTTTCTGCTCGCTGGGTCCCGAGGTTGCTTTTAGCTGAACAAAAACGAGTTCGATACACAATTTCGCGAGACTGTTTGGAACTTTTTGAGACTGATCCCAAGGACTTTTTGTCTAGATTTGTTACCATGGATGAAAGCTGGGTTCACCACCATACTCCTGAATCAAAGCAACAATCCAAACAGTGGAAAAGATCCGACTTTCCTACACCGAAAAAGGCAAAGGTCGTTTTGTCGACTAACAAAGTCATGGCTTCTGTTTTTTGGGGTGCGAAGAGCATTATTTTTGTAGATTATTTACCGAAAGATCAAACTATAAATTCTAGTTATTATCGTAACCTTTTACGAAGACTCCGGGAAGAAATAAAAGAAAAAAGGCCGGGAATGTTGCGTAAGAAAGTTTTGTTTCATCAAGACAATGCACGTGTTCACACTTCGGTTGAAACAATGTCTGTAATCCATGATTGTGGCTACGAATTGCTGCCCCGCCCACCTTATTCGCCGGATTTAGCCCCCTCGGATTATCATTTATTTTCAAATTTAAAAAAACACTTGGGTGGCTCGAAATTTTCGACCAAAGATGAGGTGATAGTCGCAGTAAACGACTATTTCGCCGACCTTCTGGAATCTTTTTTTTTCGAGGGAATAAACAAGTTGCAGGTCAGGTTGAAGAAGTGTGTTGAGCTAGATGGAGACTATGTCGAAAAATAAAAATAAATTTAGACCCACTTTTCTTTCATTTTCTTGGTCGGGTTTAGAACTTTTGGATCCACCCTCGTATCTATGTGAAATAGGTAAGTACGGAAAGATGATTTTTACGACTCGATGTCCTATTACCCGTTGTCCTGTGGGAATGAAGCATAGTCCTGCTTTAAAAAGTAGCCTATGTTCATTAATGACAGTAGGTATTCGCTTTCAATCGTTAAAGAATTTTCAATACTATTCAATACAAACAAACCAGCAAACAAATCTTTCCTCCTTATAATTGGTGTATCTATTTTGTCAAACGTTCTGAGTATGCTCGTAGTGACCTACATTACGGCAATTAATTTTTCTGTAAATAAAGTTGTAGAAAAATTGATTTGTTCTGCATACTGCGTGTCTGTGAAACAGTGAAAATACACTTCAAAAATTTCTCAACCCAGCCTAAAGCCGTGTAGTAGGTAGTTGACATACCGACAGCAGTGCCACATATCTCAACACGAAAGGGTAATTCTCCCCTACTCCCGTTGTCCTATTACCCGTTTTCCCGTAGGAATTAAGCATATTACCGAGGTAAAATCCCATTTTTAGTAGCGGTAATTCGGGATTCGAATGGAATAAGAATTTACAGAATCGGCCGGGCAGCTTTAGAACCTATTCAACACAAAAAAAAACAATAAATTCTTTCTCTTTATTATTAGTATAGATTACATAAATTATGTTGCCCGAGCAAAGCCAGGTCAAGTCGCTAGTGTGATACAAACTCAGAATTACATTTTTAATTTTGTAATATCTTTTGAATGGACTTTTTGATTTCAATAATTCAAAAAGTAATCTGAAGGTATTGAAACAGTCTTGAATATGAAATGATTTATTTAGATAAGGATTAATAAGAAGGTATGGAAAGTATCTTCCGAATATGACCACTATTTTTAATAACTTTTAAAATGTATTAAAGTTATGGCGCCAGGAATAGGTAAGGCGGTGGTACCAATTCGGGCGAGTAGCTGCGAAACTCTACCACCTAGTCAAATGTCACGGTGTTAGTGACGGTAAGCCTATGCTCGCCTTTTACGAGCTGCCTGGCAAGAAGGCAGATGGTCTATTCTGCAAAGGAGCTCGGACCAACACGGGGTAAGTTAGATATATTATGGTGGTGCGAATTTTTTTGTAGATATTAATACGTTCTTTAATATTGTAGAACATCTTATACTGCTATTGTCAATGGTTTTCGCAGCGCATGCGGGGACAGACATTTTATAGCTATTTTCTTTTTACATTTTACGGGATTGGATGTGTGCCCGGTTGGCGAAAGGCTTGCCGCCTATTACATTTTCGGACTTACCTAGTATCTTCAGCTAGTCGTGCGTGCCCTGGTTGTGCGTCTGCCTACACCTTCGGAGGTATGGGCGTGAATATACTTAAAATTAACTATGATGTAATGTGCAGTTTCAATCAGCCAGTCAGGCTTCTAATTTTTTAATGAAAATGAAAACTCTAACATTTATTGAATTTTTAATTCAGAAACTTGTTTCATGTTTTACACTCTCAAAATAATTTCCTAAAATCACTTTCATTTCTCTTTCATTGTTTTAACAAATGTCTATAGTAACACTATTTGCAGTCTTTCTACTATATTTTATTTTACAAAAAATATGATGCAGTTATAATCTACTATTTGACATACTTACTCCCCTTAATTTGCGTTTACAATGTGGCGCTATGGTCGTGCACGTCCCGAATAGACAGTATGATGTGTTACATGTATATCATAATAGATGGCACTAGTAGTATTCTAAATGTATCAATTTGATATTAATTTTAGCATTTCCACATATTAAAATAATCTAAACTTTTGAACTTATTTACATATCTATTAAGTACATATTACATACATACATATACACGCACATTACATGATCAAAAGCAGCAAAACAGTCATCCATTGAACAATACGGTTTTCGTTCGGTATAATACCTAATACGCAGCAAATTTGCACAATACTTGACCAACTTGTTGTCCTCGTAGGAATTTATTTTATACATAAACCGATTATTATACTAAAAGAAAAAATATATTTGTTATATTTGACATGTATTATAATTAAAGTTTATCAATTAATTTAAATACCTTATAACTGAAGTAGATAAGGACCTAATAGGGGTAGAAGTTAAATTGGAGATTTAATAATTAATCAATTTCTCCGCCATTCCTGAACTGATTTTAAAAATCATTTTTGTATTCGAAAGAGCGCACATACCGAGTCTGGATCTATAAAAGAAATTCCGGAAAATCGACGAAAGGAATGATTTTTGTGCACCTAGGTAGATGACTTACCTACTTATTGAGCTCGAAGTCTCCTTCTTGCACTAGGTATTACAGTTCTAAAATTATTTTCCTTTTAAAAAATATGGAATGTGACTTGAGGAATTAGCTTTGCTTGAGATCAACATACAACCGAGATCTTAGATAGTCGAAATTTGGCGACGCATCACAAAAAGCTTTGTTTTTTTTAAGTTTATCTACATGTAGTATCTAAGTTCGTCTAATATTTGGCTGGCGTGAGTATGATCATGTGTGTCATGTGAAATTTCGACTGCAACTAAAGTGGTTATTTGTTTGTTTTAAGCACATCACGCAATAGGTAAGTAAACTTACCGAACGGACGGAAACGGTCTTACTCATTCGTCAAAAAATGGAGAGCAGAATTCAAGCGTGGCAGAGAGAGTGTGAAAGATGATCCCCGATCTGGAAGGCCTTCGACGTTACAGTTTGGAGTTGTTTAAAGCCGATGTAGATGCATTTTTGAATCGTTTTGTCACAATAGACGAGACATGTGTATATTACTGTACGCCAGAAACAAAACAACAACCAAAACAATGGCGAAGACTTTGTTCATCTCCCCCAAAAAGGTAAACAAAACAAACCCAAAAACACGTCAACGGCAAGCGCTGACATTATGGTTACAGGAATAGGTATGGCTGCGGTACCAAGCCGGGCGAGTCGCTGCGAGACTCTACCACCTAGTCATATGTCACGGTGTTAGTGACGGTAAGCTTATTAGTGACGGTAAGATTATGGAATAACACTTAATTTACACATCCTAAGAAAACTTTGAAGCGTTGTAATCCAACCCTGAAGAAATGGCGCTGTTATCTACATGTCGAGGTTTGCCTGACTGTACATAAAGTTGACTTTGTTTATCGACAAATAAAACTTCTTTTGACTGTTTGATGGCATCAATCGAAAATGGGTGAATTTTCTTTCTGCTTTCCTTAATTGTCCCCTTTCCGCGCCACCGACCGAACCTTAAGACATACGTAGGTACCCACCTCCCTATATTTAGCGTAAAGTTAGCATACAGTCGATATTTAGCAACATGGAAATAATACTGCTATAAGCGTCAATGGTGCCCTGGGAAGCGTTCGAGTAACCATTGCAGTGCATTAGTGCTGTGAAGGCTCGGCTTTGGCCGCAGCGACTGTAGTAGGTATATGTACGTA
>NJDC01015668.1:0-10339 GCA_002245475.1 Calephelis virginiensis
TTTGTAACAAATGTTGGAAGACCGGCAGAGTACCCGAAGACTGGCGACGTGCGGTCTAGAGCAAAAGTAAGTTTACCGGCTACCTTACCCTCCGAACCAGAACACGTCATGACGTTATGGCGGCAGAATAGGTAAGGCAGCGGTACCAATCCGGACGAGTCGGTGCTAAACTCTACCACCTAGTTAGATGTCACAGTGCTAGTGATGGTGAGCCTATGCTTGCCTTTTACGAGCTGCCTGGCAAGGAAGGCAGATGGTCTATTCTACAAAGGAGCCCGGACCAACACGGAGAAAACGGGGAATGTGCCCAAGATGATGCCGCTGGGTCCGAGTACTCATATGACTCGTACATAGCGGAGGCATCTGACGGCATTATGATGGAAGAAGTTGAATGGGTAATAAGAAGTATGATAAATGGTAAGGCTGCGGGAGTAGATCGGGTTACAGCTGAGATGATCAAATTTGGTGGTCCTGCCGTCCGGGACTCTTTCTGGGTTCTTTGTAACAAATGTTGGAAGACCGGCAGAGTACCCGAAGACTGGCGACGTGCGGTCATCGTGCCCTTGTATAAAGGCAAGGGTTCACGCATGGACTGTACAAGTTACAGGGCCTTTAGTTTGATCAGAGTAGCATCAAAAATGTATGGAAAAATAGTTGAAGGGAGGATGCAAGGGATGTCCGATGGAACATTGTGGGAGGCTCAAGGCGGTTTCAGGTCTGGAAGAGGATGAACGGATCAAGTGTTTTCGCTCCGCAACATTGTAGAGAAGCATCTGGCTGTTGGTCAGAAGGTTTTCTGCGGTTTTGTGGATCTCGAAAAAGCGTTTGATAGGGTTGTACGTGAGGAGCTTTGGGGAATTTTGCCAGATTATGGGATAGTCGGGTCCCTGCTGCGTGTGGTGCAGTCAATGTCAGACTATAAAGCATGCGTGCTGGTGGATGGCAACATATCGCCTTGGTTTGATATTAATATTGGCGTCAAGCGGGGTTGTGTGTTGTCAGCACGCTTGTTTATCTTATATTTGAACAACTGTCTTCAAAGGTTAAGATCATTGAATGTGGGAATGCGTATGGGTGACCAAGTGGTGAACTGCCTGCTTTATGCAGATGATGCTGTACTTTTGGGCTCTACATCATCTGAGCTGCAAACACTGGTCACAGTTATGGAAGGAGATTGTAAAGAAAGGGGCTTACATTTGAATGCGATGTAAACTAAAATAATGGTGTTTGAAAGAGACGTAGCCAGAATGGATGTAAGAGTTTTGGTTGATGATGTAGTACTGGAACAAGTGAATGAAATTGTATATCTTGGTTTTTTTAGCAGGGATGAAAGGTACACCGCTGATGAAGAGAGAACAGTGAGTGCAGGGAATAGTGTGAATGGAGCGTTGGGTAAGCTATTCCAAAGCAAGGTAATTCTTTGCTTATTCCAGCGTTATTGTATGGAAGCGAGAGATGGGTATGTCAGAAAGAGCATGAAAGTAGGATAAATGCAGTCGAAATGAGAGCACTACGGAAAATCTGTGGTGTAAAGCTCACTGACCGCATTAGTAACAGTAAGATCCGAGAAAGAGTGGGATTGAAAGAAAGTGTTGGTGTTAAAATGCGAAAGGGCATGCTCCGCTGGTTCGGTCATGTGGAAAGAATGACAGATGAAAGATTGACAAAGCAGATATACAATGCAAATGTGGATGTATGTAGGTACCCGGGGAGACCAAGGCTGACATTTCACGATCAGATCAATCGGATATTATCCTATGGTAGTGTCAAGAGTCTCCAAAACCGGCGTGTGCGTATGAAAAGCGTTATGAATGTGAAGAAGCAAGACAGGTTTGTCAGGATCGTGAGGTCTGGCACTCGATACACTCTGCCTACCCCGTAAGGGACTTGGCGTGAAAATATGTATGTGAATATAGAAATAATTTCGAATGTATGTATGCCATATTGGATTTAGAATGAGGTCACATTTTTTTCGAATTTCTCTCTACAAACCCTTTCGTTCGATACCCATATCGTAGAAGTTAGAACAATGTCACATTATTTTTCGAGTTGCTTTCAAGATGTCCTTTCATTTGTTTCCGATATTGTACGAGTACATTAAAATAATTTTCGCGATCTTGAATGGCCTGCCATATTGGATTTAGAATGACGTCACATATTTTATCGTGCATTTGTCATCCAAACTAAACGTGTATATAAAATTTCAGATCAATCGGTTGAAGATATCTGCTTCAAAATTGAGTTCAAAGATTTCACCCGAACAAATTAGATACATTGCAGTTTAAATGAAAGCCTTTAAAAACACACACAAAAAAACAATTCTATTAAATGTAAAATTAAGAATGTTACATCATGTAAATGGTAATATAACTTGTATAACTATAGAAATTAATTCATTTCAATGCCGTTTCCGGAACACCTAATTGATTTTATAATTCAAACAATAATAAAATGAAAAACGTGATCTCAATGTCACGTAGCTAGGTAATTGCTGGTGCGACTTCGAACCACGCAATTGTTTTACTGATTTTGCATTCAAAATAAATTTTTATTTTAGACTAGCCGACCCGGCGAACTACGTATCTGCTGAAATTACTAACACTTTGAATATGGGAAAAAATAGGTATAGCTTTTCATTTTTTTTCCTAGAAATTTTCCTGGAACAGAAATCTCTTCGTATCATCCTTCTTCTGACAATATGTAACACAACAAAAAAAAATTAGCAAAATTGATATATCCCTTCAGGCGTGATCCGATGACCACGTGATAATTTTTTGTATTTATAGATGTAATAGGTACACAGAATACGACAATGGTAAAAGGATGTTACGGCGGTAAGAAAGGCATGGCAGTGGTATCAATATGTTAAACACATTACAGAATGAGTGCTAAGTAAATTTTATCTAGATTTTCACTAATTGACAAATACACATCCACTCTCATATTTGAATTATGTTTTATTAAAATCGATAAAGTGTAAAAAGAGGACATTGTTTCAATTAATAATGCTATCTGGACAAAACCGTAAGCGAAGTTAGTTTATATTAATAACACACACGGACACGAGTATATTTCCTCGGGCTGCCGATACCGTTGAACGATTGCAGCCATTTGTTCCCGTACCGTGCGGTCACCCTCGCGGCACATTAATTTTTCATTTGACCAAGACAGTTACGGAGGCAAATAGTTTCATAATAAAGCCAATTTTTCGATAATACCATATATTTAAAGTAGATTTTGAGTACTTCATTGAGTTAAGTAGGAAATTATACAAGTGGACGGGTCATTACGTGTTCAATTTATAAGTCGTTTGATTTCAATTAATCTCATTTTTTACCATACATACATACATACATTTTAAATGCACGCACTTACTTGTGACTAAGGCAAAGTAAATGTATTTCTATAACTTGTTGCCATTTGAAGTATAATGTGTCACTTCCATGGTTCTGTTATTGAAATATTTAATTAACTTGAATTTTGAAAGACCATCTTTTATAACATATTCATGTAAATGTTCAGTTTAAATATTATGAACAATCAATAATTACGTGAATAAATAAATAGATTTTGTTAAATAGTACCCCATTTTTTTAGAAAGAGAAGGCAAACGATCAAGCTATAACATATTATTTTAAAAGCTCCACAGATACGCATATGACGTGAGTATATCATAGTTACGTATTTTTATTTTTAGCACTTGCCCTGTGCTTGGGATAAATTTTCTATAAATTTTAAAGAAAGAAAAAATTTCGCCCCAGACAGGATTTGAACCTGTAACCTTTCGTCTCAAGCCGACGAATGCTCTAACCAATTGAGCTACTGAGGATTCAAGTCCCGTGGCGAAATTTTTAATTCCTTTCTAACCCGTTAACGCGGGTAATTATGTCCTATAGATACACAATTCTGAGTACCCACCAAATGAGTTCATCATTACAGATGAAATTCACATTTTAGAATGGCCATAACTTTCGTTTCTCGCTACGTATTTTTATTTTTAGCACTTGCCCTGTGCTTGGGATAAATTTTCTATAAATTCGAATTCTTAAGACGAAAGGTTACAGGTTCAAATCCTATCTGGGGGGAAATTTTTTCTTTCTTTAAAATTTATAGAAAATATATCATAGTTGTTTAATTATTTCTTTATATAATATCAAAAATTTGACCTTCACAGCCATGCAATATGTATTTGTATTAAATTATAGTATGTTAAGGGACTTATCAATTTGGTTATTTTTATAACATTTTTAAACTTGGTACCTATGATATAATCATTCATATTCATATGGTTTAGTCCATCAAACAAAAGCATACTCATTCCTCATAGGTCGGTCACGCAACTTTGATATACTTGGTGTTGATGTTCGTAGTGGTATGATCTCTTACCATTGTTTGAAATTTGACTCATCTACATAAAACAAATGTACATATGTATTATAAAAATATAAAATATACAGTTTCATGATCAAAATCCATCAGGCATTGGTTTGATATATTGATCGATTTGTAGTTCGAGTTCGATAGTCGATATTTTATCAAATATCAAAACTAATTTATATTGACAAACATCTGATAGATGAACCAAATTAAACGTCATTCGCATCGAGAGGATATGTCAGACAAATGTGACTCCCTCCTATCAATGATAACATGGTAACAAATTAGTCCGAACACGACATGCTTTTGAATGATACCGATCTCTCCTTTGTATGCTGGCGTAACTGGAAAAATAACATTTTACGTAGAAAGTACTGTAAAGTCAGACAGTTTTAGTTAGGGGTCCCAAATCGCAATAATAATTAATTATCAAACCAAATAATAATTTATTCTCTTTTTCACATAAAAAGTGATATTCTATTAATTCAACATTCTTTGTATTGATTTGAATGAATTACTTTTTTGATAATTGATTTTTTCCCCGTGTTGGTCCGGGCTCCTTTGCGGAACAGACCATCTGCCTTCCTGCTAGACAGCTCGTAAAAGGCGAGCATAGGCTTTCCGTCACTAACACCGTGACATGTAACTAGGTGGTAGAGTTTCGCAGCGACTCGCCCGGATTTTTACCACCGCCTTACCTGTTCCTGCCGCCATAACGTCATGACGTGTTCCGGCTCGGAGTGTCAGGTAGCCGGTAAACTTACTTTTGTTTTAGGCCTAAGATCCCGGCCTCGGGTCGGAAACGCACCATTATCACCTTTGGTTTCCCTAGGCCGCGGAAATTTCTTACCTAAAGGAAATCCGACTGCTTGTTTGCCTTCCAAAGTCATAAAAATAAACTTCATTTTTTTTTATTTCTGTCATTGTAAATATTTTATGTTAAAATTTACACAATATAAAACTAATGTAATGTATATTATGAACGTCATTTTCGATTTCAAATAAAACAAAATATGTTTGAGGGAACATGATATTTAAAATAGCATTTTTACATTTGCCAGTATACCTGGGAGGCATCGATTCGGGGTCACTATCGCGACATCTATGCCCCATAACGACATTGATTAAACTCATGCGATGCCTCGAAATATTTCCACAATCGGTGAATCATTAAAATGACGATTAAATAACAAACATATTTATATGACTCGATTTTTACCATCCGAGGCAAAAAAAAGTTGTTTTATTTTTCAAGTGTATTTACTTCTTATGGATTACGGATTAACTAATAATTCGAATGTAAGAAAGGAATTTGACAATTTAAATTATATGATATGATTATATTTGTTTATTAAGGGACTATAAAAAGAAACTAATTCATAATTCATAATTTATTTATTGTTCGAATATAGGTACATAGCTAGTTGGTCACAAATTGAAAAGACATTGAAACCTTTTACTACTGAGAGTAAAGTGTACATTTTTGTCATTTTATGTTGAGTGCCTATCTTGTGACCATTGCCTCTGTAATTAAATAAAAAATAACGATCTGGAATTTAAAATTTAAAAACATTTGTAAATGCGGCTTCTACACGACATTGCTCCCAGAACTCCGATATAATAAATCTAATTTGAATAAGTCTGACAGGAGAAAGATAGTAAAGCTCATTTACAGGTTTCAGTTACAAATAGGGGCGCGAATCGTCAACTCGCGATCCGTCGTAATGTTTGAATCGCGTGAAATTGAACAATATCTACTGACGATTGACTTCGCTCTGAGGAAATGAATAGATTTCATTTTAGTGTCATTTGTAGAGCTAATGGCGCCTCTTACTAATGCCATGTTGAAAACGAAATCAACGTAAATAGGGGGAACATTCGGTAAATGTTAAATTACCGAAAGACAAATGTTAATGCTTCGATAATTGAGGACCATTAAGCTTTACCTTGTTCTACAAACAACAAAATATTGTGTGCTAGCAATGTTTTGGTGTAATGATTATTGTTAGCATAACCTCGATAAAAAATCCTGATTGACACTTGGCAAAGACTTTATTCCTGGCGCCATAACGTCCAGTGCTCGCCGTTGACGTGTTCCGGTTTGGAGGGTAAGGTAGCCGGTAAACTTACTTTTGCTCGAGGCCTAACCTCCCGGCTTCAGATTGGCAAGCACCATTACCACCTTTGGTGTCTCTAGGCGGCGTGAATTTCTAAGCATCAGGAAGAAATCCGTCTGCTTTTTTGCTTTCCTTTTTCTACTACCCGGGTAAGTTGCTGCACAACTCTGTACTCTGTAGGTTTTGTTGGTACATACTTTCGTATATTTTAACCAGTGGTCGCCTCTTACTAGCTGCAAGGCAGTAAGGCAGATGGTCTATTCAATACATACAACTATAATATTTTCTATGAAAGCACATAGGATTTTAATGATAGAAATTTTAGTTGGAATGGTATTATTAGTTTTGTCTATTACCGTGACTGAAATGATGTAATGACGCCTTTTTCTACAAAATTATGTCCAATTCCATGGCGTGCTCTAATAAAACGTAGCTCAATTACGTCACGATGTCTTCTTTGTATTTTCTTCGAAAAAAACTTTGTAATAAATAATACCGTATGTCATTTCTCAGCACGTATGAAATTTATAACACGCGGAGCAATTCCGAAGGGCAATTTATTTGTAATAGAGCTGTTCGATGGGGATCGAGGTACCAAATGTAGAGGCTAAACATACAATACGTCCGGACCAAATTTCCTACGATTTTTGAAACTAATATTATGCTACATATTGACGTTTAATTTTTTTGGCTCAACATTTATTATTTGTGATTCGTCACTGTCTTATGTAATATTATGTGTGTTTGAAATTTTGATGATTCATTTTTTAAACAATTTTTTTATATGAAAGTTGTTAAAAAAATAAAATGAAATAAGTAATAAAACTACTTTCAGAAAGAATGGTATCTTAAAGATAGTTGTATAATCAATAAACACAGGATAGAATTCTTTGTATTTTTATTGAAATATTTAGATTCAGAAAACCTTATTCGCGTAGACCATACAAACGGTAATTGTAGGTGTCGACATTATTATGAAACTATTACCGAATCGTTATTGCAGCCTCACACTGCGAAAATCTGGTGAAAGAAACTCATAGAGCTTGTCGTTTTTTTTTAATTGATAAATTTACGTCTTACATTTACAATACAATTTAAATTGATATGGATTTTTAACTTATATAAAAATTAAATAACAAAATAATTCAATTTGAAGAGCACATAGTGTAATAATAAATATCATCACGCCCGCATCCTTGAACAGCTTGGCAGAAGTACATACAACCAGGGCAGCCACGTTAAGTCGAGAGTAGGCACTTTACAGTTCTACGATGTGATTAGTGGCAAACCTGTATGTCGCCATCCGGACACCTATTTAGCAAAGCCGTTTTCATTAGAAAATTTGAAAACACATTTTGAATGGTCCGATTTATGGTGAAATATAACCCGAAACCTCACATAATCTACGCTAATACCAAACCTTTAGACCACATGCAGCGTAAATAAAAGTAAAGTTATATTTATTGCAAACATAGCGTAGTACAAATATAACATTAATGGTAAAAAGAACTTAAAAAAACCCCAAAATAGATTAAACATCATAACAAGCCCTTACGCTCGTATATCAAAGAGCAGAGGAGTGAGGCGCCATCCAGCTACGATTTGTGACTTAATCACTTTATTGGCAGCGAGGGAGCGGCCTTATCAGAAAGAAATGTCGACGAAACCCACTGATATATGAGTAAACAAGCTTGCACTTTTCCTCCATGACTTTTGGCGGTCACAGCGGCCATAAAGTCGACGGCGAACTTTGCGTTTCGCTCGTGGGGTGATCTGAGAGGGTTTTCAACGTTGTTTTTTAGTGGGAATCGATTTAGAAGTTATAGTTTTTACTTGCCTTGTCTGTTTCATCGGAACAGTCTCTCGTATCTGTAACAAAAAGATGAAGTTGAGCATTTCACTGTTTTTAAGTTTATCCCATTTGGTTATTTTATGAGAAAGTGTCATCGGTTTTAACTATATAGTTACAAAATGAGGTTACTTAAATTGCACAATTCATCTGAAATGTTAGTTAAATTAAATTAAATAAGTACACTAAAATACACGTATTGTTAAAAATAATCATGTATAAAATGCCTTCTATTAAAAATGCGATATTGTTACTTTTATTAATAATTGTTATTATAGCTAGCTTAGATTTAAAAATGAATCATGTTGCACCATACGAATTGAAATCAAAGTGTTCCGGTACAAACAGACAAACCAGCAAAAGTTTACAACAAAAAGGAGGTTCCATCACAGTAACATAACCAAATTATTTTGTAAATACGCTTAATGATTCAAAGAAGAAGATAAATTGAGAAATAATTTTATGTAGAGCTGTCTGTATGATAATAATATCAATTTTGCAAAGGATTATAATATTAAAAACCAAAAGGGGTAGGGAATTGTTTACAAAGGCATCTTCATACTTGGGCCGGTGATTAGCTGCGGACACTACGCACCGGACCTAAATATGTTTGTACTTCGGCTTTCCTGGCAGTTGGCACACCCAATATCGGCTCCCTCCTGTGGATCAGCCATTACGTAGCCTCTTAACGATAGACGGTTTTAATTAAAAACTTCTTGTATTAGCATGTGTCCGTTAAATCCTGGGATAAATCCCTCCGAAATATTATTTAATTGAAAATTATACACTGTACCTTCGTTAACTAACTATCTTTTCTTCAGGTCCAAAAAGTTTTTTTGCGACGTACACAGTGTTTCTTACTGGCTTTTAACACAACATGTACACACAAAATACTATAAAACTTTCCTGTCCTTCTTTATTTTATTTTTTGTAAGTACATTTATGAAGAAAATTAAGCTTTAAGTTTTAAGCTGTACGAAATTATTTTTGACACCGTATTGGCAATATAATCGTATTATGTCAAGTGACGCGCTCGCGTTTAAGGTCATTGCAATCTATAAGCACGGTAATATTATCTGTACAGTATTCTAACTTCATATAAAAGGACGACGCGCGAGCTATACCTACGCGTTCGGATCAGGGCATGCACGCGGCATGCTACAATAGCGAGTGTGCCGCAGTGACGAACGGACGGTGTGCTGGTTTTCAATCAGTAATTGCAGGAATTTTTACTCGAAATAAGCACAAGTAATTATTTAACATGACAAGTAGAATATATTGTACTGTTTTTGGTTGCATGAATTCCTCGAATTCCTCAATAACGCACCCAGGGATAGCTTTTTAAGATTATAGATTATTTTTATTATTTAAGGTACCGGGACTATAGTAAGAATACTTCGCAAACTTTTTAATTGTACCCAGCGATGATGTCGTGAAATACATAGACAAAATGCAGGCTATATTCCGAACTTCACTTAAAACTAAACATATAAATTGTAAAGTAGCTTCAGGTATCTATAATCAAGTAAAATATATTCCTTTTTCTGCTCCTTGTCTATGTTTCCCAAAACAATTTTACATCAAACTTTATATTCGAATAAAAAATAAAAAAACCACTTGCATTTTTATTGCACACTTTCTTTTCAACTCACAAAGTATTTTAGTAATCATATTAATATTTTAAATTGTTGCTAAGTACCTATATGTGCTAATAAATAAAAGTAATAAATTTACAACCTCAAAACTACATAGGTAGGTAACTGTTGGTAAGCAACAGAGACAGCCCTATCTCATGCTTACGTACCGTGCTTCTGTAGGCACTTATTTCAAGGACACGGCCGAGTTACAATACTGTATAGATAATATTACCGTGCTATAAGGTAGGTACGGATGTTACTATTGTTGTAATAACAGAGAGAAATTATTTTCAATGTACGAGCAACAATGTGTAAATTTGATTATAGTTTTTTATAGTTATTTCATAGGGATAAAGTTG
>NJDC01015668.1:10942-24295 GCA_002245475.1 Calephelis virginiensis
TACCTATTTATCTAGTACCTCTTGATACGATCAAAGTCGCTTCCGTACAAATTTAACCTAACGCCTTTGTTCTAAAAAGCGATTAGCATTCTGGCACTTCACCGGCCGCTTTCGGTCCGGTCTTTCATGTTCTAACCTAACCTAACCGAAACAAACCATACCTAAGCCAGTAACAATAATTGATCATTTAGTATAAAACGAATTTATGTTCTTTTTCTAGAAGTTATTTTTATGGTAAATAATGTTATGGTTTACATATAAGAGTTATCTTTATTTCTAATACTAATTTATATAGTACCTCTTTATACGATCAAAGTCGCTTCCGTTCAAATTTAACCTAACGCATTTGTTCTAAAAAGCGATTAGCTTTCTGGCACTTCGCCGGCAGCTGCCGCGGCACGCTCGCTTCGCTCGCTCGGCTCGTGCGTTGTCTTTCATGTTCTAACCTAACCTAACCTAACCAAACCATACCGAAACCATATAGCATTTAGTATTAATATTAGCATTTAGTACAAAATGAATTTATGTTCTTTTTCTAGACGTTATTTTTATGGTAAATGATGTTATGAGTTGTGATAATACGGCTTACAATCATGCTAGCAAGTGATATTATTGAAATTGACTTTATGGGAAACAGTTTCTAGCACGTGACTAATATACTCGTAGTAAACAATGAGTATGACATATGAAATTATGAGAAACAATATTATGCCTGTTGACCATTATAGCAGATGAAATTATGGCAAATGAAATTCTGGCAAACGGGGGTAACCGATTATTTAGTAGCATAATATGTTGATACGATTAAGTAAATTATTATTAACATTAAAAATTGCTAGATGGGTTTATGATTAAACTTTTAGTTTTGCGCAAACGTTTTTATCCGATTTTTAGCAACAGTTTACGGTGTGTGATAGCGCATAACGGTTAATAACTGATTGCGGTGGCCGAACTTGACAGAACTTCAGCAATCGTCTCTGTCTCAATTATCATCATTTAATGGTACAAACCGTAGCAGCTGTATTTTTTTTATTTTTGTTCCTAAAATTAACCTAAAAGTGGTTAACAATTACGGATTTTTATTTCATAAGTTCCATTTCTATCGTAGTCGGTATCGTTCGAATAAGGTGTAAAGTAAAGTTACACAGTTACAATGAAATATATAAAATACCATGTAAGTATATAACAGAGAAGATAAAAAATAAAAAAACTATAAAAAGTCAAAATTACCAGGAAAAAAGAAAAAAATAAATTGTATTAAAATAAATTGAGGTAAAAACATTAACTATATTACAGTGGTGTACTGTTTAAAATGTTATAAAGTAAGGAGATACTTGTAATATTCAGCGCATGAATATTGAATGAACCGAATATTATTCGTGTATATTAAGTGGGTCAGTCCAGCCTAAACAAACAGCATAGATTCAAGTGGCGCAGTCTTATCCAGTAATAAATAAGGCCAGGTGTACCGGGTGGTACCCGTCTCAACCGGCGGTTGGGCCAACTTGGAAAGTATTCGTAAGCGTTCAAACATACCGGCCTCGTTATGCATGCCTCGCTGGGTTTAATCACGAAGCAAACCCGCCCCAAGCGGCCTAATGTTTTCACTATGTATTTTTTACAAGTCGGTTTGTTCGCGTCTCGGTATTGTTCGCTTCGAATACTTTTCCAAATAAGAAGTACTGGGTGACGACGGTTAACGGTGACCGCGAATATGACCACGCGATGTTCGCTTGTGGTCAACAACTACCTGAATCAATATAATAACTGACACGTGGAAAGAAATTTTATGCGCCTATTTAAATACATTGATTTTGTTAATTATATAAAAATTGTAAAAAAATATACAAAAAAGTAGCGGTTATATCTTTACTAATCAATATAATTTAAGAATTTTAAAGGAAAACGTGAAAATGTTTTAGCTTAGTATATCTACTATTGCATGTCATTTAAAAGTAACCCAACAAGCGTATCGCAAATTACAAACTTTTGAGTTTAAAGTTTAAGATAAATGTTTATGTTGGGTAGTGGCGACGATTGTCAGTTAACACAAAAGACACATTATGCAACATGACGGAACAGGAGGCTTATATCAAAAGGCCGAAATGATAATAACCATTGAGTAAATGAATCAATATTGATATTCATTGATACCGAGGAATACTTGTATTTGAAGAGCCTCATCTTACAGTTGCCGCCATTCACCCACATTGAGAGTTGGTCTATTATGTGTCATGTCCAATATTGGCACAGTGTCCCGTCGGTTGTGAACGTCCCACAAAGGCCCCCCTGTCAGTCCGACTGAATTAGGCAACGTCACTATATCAGTAATCTGTATTCAGAATTACCTTGTCTACGGCGATGATGGTTATTTTTAGACGAGTCAAATTATGATTTGCTTGTTACGGACTCATATTTAACCCCTTACCCATAAAAATATTAAAACTTCGTTTCATTTTCTTTTTCCAACACCATATTAATCGTATAGTAATTTTGATTTGCATACATTATTAAAATTTCTAAAGGACGTAAATATTGATGTAATACAAAAACACCCTTTCATTTCTTTTACTTCCGATTGCAATTAAAAATATAGGTACATAAAAAATAAAAATAAAAAACTTCAATCTAAATAAAATCATAATATATATCTCAACACATACTCACGACATAAAAATTCTTAAATGAAGGCTGTGACTCAACAATCATTTAATTAAACTACATTTTTATTTACAACATTTTTTTAAAGAAAAATGTATAGTACCTATTATTTTTATCATATTAGATCAGCAAACAATCACAATTCTCTCCTGATGGTAAGATACAACTTTGACCTATAAATTATAATGATGTTAAAGTACAGGATGTTATAGGTGCGTCGCATTTCTGTGATCGGGAGGGAGTCTACCAGCTCTCAGGATGTCAGGATGAAGTACAGACAGGAGAATACAGTACGTGGGATGTGATCATAATTTATGGCAACATTAAAAAGTGAAGGCCGAAGCTAATTAATCACTCCGCAGAGTAAGCTAATGCGAAATTTGTTTGACTTGGTGAAAACTTTTGCCGACTCTTATTTATTTTTTATCGATTCCATCCGAGGCGGCATTAAAAGCGTCGTCCCGTTTTATTGTAGGGACGTGAATTAGCAAAAACAGAATGGATTTTGGCTTTGATTATGTCAAAAATAATTAATTATTATCGATTTGGCTGCGAGCAGGGGTTGGTGGAGGCTCTTTAAAATTGGGAAGCTAATTACTCGGCTACGAAAGAAGGTTTTTTTCGGGGATCGGACAAAGATTAACGAGAAATCCAATTCCTTCTGGCATGAGTTTCCTTTTTCGGTTAATGTATGCAAGTGTACGTAGTTTCATTAAAATGTCACAAGGTGCACATTTGTGCTATTGCATACGTCATAAATAAAGTTTGGTGATAGCTTTGATTAGTTCGCCCACTTGAGGGCTAGATAGTCCTGCCATCATATTATCGATGCTTGCCGTTGTCGTTCTTTTCTGTGAAGGTTAGAGTAGTCAGTAATTATTTATTCGTGAAGCTTGTTGGACGTTTTGTCATGTCATGATGTTATGTACTGTTAAATCCAGTCTCAGATTAGCAACGCACCAATGCGGCAAATTTTAATTAATGAGAAATAGGGCACTGCATATATGTAGACGTATTATTGTTAGACAAAAGAAATTGACATTTTAAAATTAGGAACCATTAGAGATTGTGTCGATTTAAATGTCTTCATGCAATTGAGCAATACTTAAATCTAACATTAAATAAAAATGTTGATAAAATAACCTAAACCCATACTTAGTGAATTATATAAATACATAGAAATACTTTTTTAAGGGATTAGACATCAAAGGAACACACGGCTCTTCTGAATGCAAGAGATAACTGCGGCCTGTAGATACCTTAGGTGTAGTAGGTTCGCCGTCATTTATTGTGCAAGTCTACAGCTACCCTTCTCTATAAACGAAAACATGACACTGTCAGTATCACGGTGGGAATAGTTAAGGCGGTGAATCCCTACCCGGGCAAGTTGGTGCCCAGCACTCTACTACCAGTGGTCTTGCTGGTAATGAGTCATGTAAACTGAGTGTCTTATGTGAGCAGCAAGCGACCTGGCAAGGAGGCGGATAGTTCTACACGGGTGCATTAAATTAGGTTACCGTTATAAATATTGCAAACACCCAGACCCGGAAATACGACCATATAACATGTTCATCATACAACTGTCTGCCTCCAATGGGAAACGAACCCAAGTCTCGCGGTTGGTCGGTGGATTAAACGTGTATGTATCCCTTGAACTATCGACAAAATTGCAAAAACTTTTAAAATGCAAAATTTTAAATGTAAACTTGTATTATTTTGAAATAAATAGTGATACTATGTAATTTTTTTGAATTATAACTATTCAATTCATATCTCAATTTTAATAAAATCTCACATTTCAAGCAAATAACTGATATTTAGTAAACATTTAACGTTATTTTTAAACGTCAAAGAATCTACGAGATTGATCAGTTCGAGTTTACTGGTGTTGGGGTTGATCCGTATCACTCATTAAGGCCAAGCGTGTCCGTGACCCGCGTGCTGAGCTCGTCGCTCCAGTGTACACATCGCGAATGACACAAACTTTAATTTCGGTACCTGCTACGACCGTCCATAATGAAATACACCCCATTGTTTAGTTTTGGGAGATTTTCGAGTGTGTGACTGACATTCCGTAAAGCAATTTATCTCTAGAAAAACAAAGGAGACTGTCTACATTGTAACGAATGATACATCGGTAAATATATTTTTGGTACAAAATTTTGCTGTCTATCAAAACATGAATATAGCAAAAACTGACAGGATATTTCTTCCTAAGTTTAAGGTAGCCGTTGCTTTTAATGGTGTCTTAAGTTTAATATTCCACTTGAAACAACCTTCAACAACTTTTTTTAAAGTTCAATATATAGAGAATAAACAGATTATAGATCGACATATGTATATATATTTGCAGAGGCTTAAGTAGCTTTCAGATATTATGACTTTATGATTATTCTAGTACACGTAGTCGGTAGCAGAGATACTTAAAAATCAGTTGAATTGTTTCGATACGCCTAACATATTTTTTTAAACGGGGATTCCAAATATTGCAAATATATATGCACCAGGTGTCACAGACCTGCAAAGGTCCACTTAGGTAGAACATTTAAACTAAAATACGAGATTGTTTTGTTGACAAACGTTGAGGACGTTGTATGCCTCCTAAGCTAACTAAATACATTTAAAATGTATTAAGTTTTTACACTAGGTAAATACGAGTATATTTAATATTAAAAAAAGGAATTTGCTATTCAGACGAACCATTGCAGCAGTCTATCGCTTAAATATTCTTTCGTTAATATTAAAACACTAAAAGTGAAAGCTCCTTTTGTTCAGTCTATAAATCACAAGTCCAAAATTTCATTCAAGGAAAAATCACAGTCATCGGCCTCTTTTAAATTAACGCAATCAACTTCAAGCTCGCCTCTTTGAAAGTGTAAAGATTACCTCTCTCACTTTGAACGGGGCTAGTAATTAGTAACGCTTGAGTTTTATTTGTTGATGTTCATTATTCGTTGATTTTCTGTTTCTTGTGAGAGGGATGGGCACACTTTTGAAGGGGGATAGAGAGAGAGGTCGGACACTCGTGAGGTTGCACCTGCCGCACAAATTTGCAATTTAAATTCCGAACGAATATTCTGAGAGGACCTCCTTAACACGACATCTGTTTAAATCGTCGACGATGGAGTGACTGGTGCGGTTTGAAAACTCTTTGTGATTGAGAATTAATTGAAATAAAACAAAACCCCTTTTCATATTGACGGGCCTTCGTCACGTCATTTATAATTGAAGCGGCTTATTTTGAAATTATGTAACTAAAATCATATTAAATGCGAATGCGTGTATGTCTGTTTATTTTATTCTCACATCAAAACGGTTGAACCAGTTCTAATTATTTTAACATATAAATAGAGTTTCCTTCGGATATGAGATGAGGTATTCTTCATCATATAGAAATAATATACCCAATATAAAAGTCCCTCAAAAACAGATGTTTAAATTTTTAAACATCTAACGAAATATATCTAGACTAAAAATAGTAACTTAAATGACTTTTGGTTTTTAATATTATGGTGCTTTTTCTAATTTGATTTAATGTATATCAAATTACATATTTCATTAAAAATCATTCCGTAAATGTTCCACCTACTTATCTGTTCAGCTATTGACAAATTTTACTAAGATAATGGAAAAAATCATTCACTGTGAAGCAACTCCAATGAGAAAACGTTCATACCTAAGTAAATAGTATTAAAAAAAAAATATTTTATTGCGTGTACACTTTAAAGTAGACCTAATTAATAGTAATACTAAAACTATAGGTGTAACACTCCCTAATAAAACTCATTACAAAGTTACAC
Organism: Calephelis virginiensis; assembly: GCA_002245475.1. Taxonomy (NCBI): domain Eukaryota; kingdom Metazoa; phylum Arthropoda; class Insecta; order Lepidoptera; family Riodinidae; genus Calephelis; species Calephelis virginiensis. The sequence continues at coordinate 17,404 of NJDC01015668.1, forward strand.
ACAGCACAAAACGAAAGGGTGATCAATTGGACGTCACGATAATTTACCAAATTGATTGATTGGTTCCTAGAGATGATATATTGTTAGCGGCAGTGTGTCGGACGCCCCCGGCTAATAGGTGCTAGTGGGCAAATAAAGAAGCGGGAGGAGTCGGGACTCATTAATAACTATCGCCCCGTATCACTTCATTTGCAATAAATCATCGGACGTCCGGAAGTGACGTCACAGACAAGGATTTTTGCTTATAATAAATAAAAAAAAACATTATTATTAGTATTACATATAGGTATACATTTAACTTTTTATATAAAATACATATATTAAATACGTGATCAAACCATATATTGACCTGCTGACCTGGCTGCTTCAAGGCGATTAGAATATTGCTTGTTCAATCATTTATTTTTCTTTTAACGGTTATTAAATTTATATCATTCATTATGGAAAAAAAATGTTTTTCATACTTTCCTCGCTGCTGAACGGAATAAAATGTACCCTATGTACTTTTGCCGTTAAAAAGATACCTCCCCATCAATTTGCAGCCTGATCCGTTTAGCCGTTCTTGAGTTATAAATAGTGTAAATCACACTACTTTATTTATATACAAAGGTGTGATAATGTATTTTACATAAAGCTATATCACTACTGGAGCTTACACTCCTACCAAAAACCAGATATTTGTTAGTGTAACCTCCCGTGCGTATTTTTTGTGTAATTAGAATGAAAACAAGCAGACAGATTTCTTGATGGTAAAAAAATCAAGCTGCCAAGAGCGACCAAAGATGGTAATGGTGCGTTGCTAACTAGAGGCTCGGATGTAGGCCAAACGTCCCAGCCTCAAGTTGTCAAAAATAAGTGCGTGCTTGTTCGCTGTCTTGTGCAATAAAAAATACTTACACCATTAACAAAGGTTACATAGCGAGTCTTTGCCAAAAGCAGTAGGCTATTCTATGTGTTACATCTGCAAGAACTGTAGGAATACTTAAGTCCGACGATGCTTTAAGCCCGGACGAACCGTGGCTTAGCTCGACTTCACCCAGTCATGGTGTTAGTGACAATTAAACCAGTTACAGGCTTCAAAGAAAGCAGTTAGAAGACTGAATTCTTAAACGGAGTCAAAGACCACTTATTAAAAATACTGTAAGATGTTCACTGTATGATCTCGTACCAAGAAAGTCTCGTCGGAAGAAGTTAATAATCTCTCTAATTTGTTCTGTGTTACCCGCGCGGCAGCTCGCTGGTCTTGACGTTCTTTGTTATTAATGAGAACACCTCATCTATTACATTAGCTAAAGGGTTTCTGAAAATCTTCACATGAAAAGATTACCAACCTAACTTGACACCTCATGTGTTTATTCAACTTGGCTCGGTTGCGGTGGCTGCAGTTTCTCGTAAAGTGGTTTCATATGAAGTTAACATAGTGAATAAATGACGCGTTAAGAAAATGAAACAAGTAAATTCATTAATCAGGTAGTATTATACGGCCACGGGAATAATTGATTTAAGATTGAATAAATTTGCTGCGAAAATTAGTTTTTGACTTCGCAGAGATTAACTCAATTTGTAACAAACACTGCCCTGCACGAAACAAAGAAAAATGTAGACTTACTTATGCTCTGTAACAACACTCAGCAATACTCAATACACTGGCTAATGTTACAGACTTACTGGAATTTAACCTCTCTAGTCGATATTGTCCACTTTAGCATAAGTCTTCATAATTTGTGGCCAATATACTAAATCATTCCAGTTGTTTCGTTGCTGACTATGAAGTTAAAATGTTGCCTTATCTAAATTTAAACATTTATAATTGAAAATAGTGTTTAATCATAAAAAGAGCACACGTTTTGCCTTGTAGGCAAAAGCAATAGGTAAGACCATTACCTACCATACCATTGTCATATACCAACCAATATCATAGGGTGTACAGCCAAAAAACCTCTTTGTAAATACCCTGTAAACTGAACACAACTTCAACAAGCACTGGCTTTGTGACGATAGGAATAGGTAAAGCAGGGTACAGTGATTTCATCATTTTTGCACACAACTCTATATGCTAGCATAAAATGTTAAACTTCAGCTAAGAATCAGCGCTCTGGAAGGAAATAAGGTTTCGAATAAAACTTTATTCAAATCAATACATCCGTGTAAGAATTAGAATTCCACAAAGAAGATAAAAAACAACTTAAAACGCATGAGACTTATTTATGTGCTGGAACCTATATATGAACTCAGATATTGCCAATACTTATAAGATCTGCAAAACTGAGTCACTAGTTATGCCCCGTTATGATCAATTAAATTTTGGTACACGCGTTTATTAAAGGGCGACCTAAGTGAAAGATTTATTAGAGGTTTATCCTCATAAGCGTAGATTAAAGGATATTACTCAATACGAGACTGCTAGACCTTGTCGGGAAAGGACTCGTACGATTAAACGCTTATTCGAAGGTTTATGATATGGGGCAAATCTGTTTGAGAAATGAACGGGTTTGTAGTTATGAATGTTGCATATTGTTGACTTTGTAGTTACGACTGGGGAATCAGATGGTCCCCGGCTGGTATTAAAACCGTTTTAATCGAATAAAAGTAACACAGTAACTTCTTTGCTTAGTGCAAAGTTTTGTACTTCTCAGAAAAAAAGGTCTTTAGATTTAGATTTTAAATTTGGAATAGCTATTAAGTCACCAAAAACAAAATGCTTAAAAAATAATTTTAAGATTTAAGAAGCTAATCGTTTCTTGTTTTTGGAGTTCTACGATGGACTGGCACCTTATTGTGGATAAAAATTGTAGGCATAATAAAAATTATAGATGTAAAAAGTTCAACGCTGGTAGAGATTCGGTTTTAAGGGTAAAGTAGTCTGTTAGTTCATTAACGCAAGAGTCTTTAGATCGCAGCCTCAAGTTTGTTAGTGAACCGGATACGGTGTGTCAGAAAAACTATAATGTTAACTAATGCAGATAATATACCATCTCACAAACGTTTGCTATTTTTTAATTCTGGAATACATTATGTAATTTTTTCATTGGTAAATCAACATGCATTTTTTAGGATTCAAAATTGTACATTATAAAAATGGATCTTCTCTGTGTGTACCGCGGTTCTAATCCGGTAGGTTAGTAGTTTATTTCAATGTCAACGTGTACAAGTACATTGTATGGTCCTCATGAACAAAGTTTCTCTGAGTCTGAATTTAAATACTTGTCACGATATAATAAGTAAGTAAATGAAGTTTTTTGGACAAAAACAAAAATGAATACTAAAGTTAAACACACTGAAGATAAAAAATTGTGACAAGAAAACTAACAGCAGCAACAAATTCTTCCACGATAACATTACAAACAAAGCTCCTCGTGAAACATGTGCCGTTAATCTAAACGTCGGTCGCGAATGTCATAAACGGGAATGTATGATAATAAAGTATGATTTCTTGGTCGGGGACGCTGCTTACCGCGCATAATCACTCCTCAGGCGTACCCATATAATTCCTTAGTGCATAATGAAACTTGATTAACATTATACATGTGTGCATGTCCGTGGCAGATTCCGAGTCCTAATTAAGAGAGGGAAGGAGGGTCGCGGCCGGCGGAGGGAGGTATCGATCATACCGCTAAGGAATCGACACAGGGACCCGCAAAAGGGGAAACCCTCTCAAAATCAGCGTCCGGCTGAACCCGCTCTCAGCACATGTTTTGATTTAAGCACTAAGGGTCAGTTTAATTCGCGTGTGCGGAAAAGGAACGCTTCAGGCGCGATTTGCAAATCCAATGTGAATAATTACTCGGCTTACGAGCGCTTACCTTATTGCGATTTGCATATTTTCTTATGTGGAACATTGCTGAACATTTACTACATTTTGGAGCTCTCGATGACAGACGAACTTATATTATCTCATTATCTCCATTTTACAGAAGGACAGGCAAGTGTTAGAGAAGGAAAATCTATTATTTTCACTCAGGTCTACAGCATTTTATCAAATAAACATTGACTTGTTACAATTATACCTATACCTAAAGAAATATTTAAATAGTACATGTAAGCTTGTGAATAGGTGTGCTATGTGTATGTGCCTGCGAACGTTTTCCTATTCTAGCTTTTATAACTTCAGTGCTAGCTATTGTCGTGTTGTTATTTATAAGTTAGTGGTATCTGGTAAACTAATAACTGGAGTATATTTTTTATGCCAAGAAACAGCGAATAAGCACGCTGATCTCCTAAGGGTAAGAGATAACCGCAGCCTATAAACACCAAAGATGTTGTAGGTGTATCGCTGTGCTGTGGCTAGGGTGTCTAACTGCTACCCTACCCTCTGGACTGGAACACGACAGAGTCACTAGAATATTAGCTTAGCCTTAGGTTCACAACTCCACCGTTAATATTTTCGATGAGAATAGATGAGTGTATCAAAATATAAAAGTAATAAAAATAATCTTGCTGTGCTTTTATCTCGTCTCCACAGAGTACATCTTTCCTTCTCGGGCCAGTGTAAACACTTTTAAAAAAAACTTGCGGTTATATGAAAGACCTGCCATTAAATAAAATTAAAAAAATGTGTCAAAGTGAGATTGTGTAAAAAAAGGTTACTACACCATTGCTGAGTATCTATCGGATAGAAAAGAGTGCTTGGGATTAATTGCTCCTCATACCAATCTGTTATTAGTAATAATGTCTGATGTATTACTAATTATTTTTTTAAAAAATAGAGAAAAAAGGCAAGCCCGCTGATTTTCTTGCCGGATCTTCTCAGTGTGTGGCCACGTACTGTTCTATATCATATTTTGGTCCAATAAATTTTAAAGTTGAATACTTACACCAGATGATAGAATAAGTAAAAAAAAATATCCATCTATGAAAAACGAATGTATATCCAAAATTCAAATGGGAGGTTAAGTACAAAAACTTTTACGATAAAGAATAGAAAATAACGAATGAATTGACTTTATTTTATATCCAAATTGATCCCTAAATAAGAAACAAGTTACTGAAAAACGAAGGAAAACACTTATCGCCCTCTAGTGCAAATCGTTGACTGTCACTTCAAATCCCATCGTCGAGATAAAATGGGAAAAGTAACAAAAATAACAATCAAATAGAACATCCGCGGAAATTAGATCTGAAGGAATGATCACGGTCCCTAGAGAGCTGCCTCTTCAAAAAGGACTTAATCTTTAAATTCGCTAAGGAGTTAAGCTTAAAAAATATTTCGACAGCCAACAATGAGTCCCCCGGTTCGCGGTGTCTTTGACATACCGGATTTTTTCAACGAGATCTTTAAAGATGGGATGTCACTTCGTTTGTACTGCCTTTGTCACGAGTTAAGCTCTGGTTTATTAGACTTAACTCCATAAATAGAGGGGAACATTCAATTCTCATTCAGATTTTTAGGAGTTATTTTTATTGAATTCGAATTTTATACAAATGGTCCTAATAGTCAATGCCGATTAAAAGAAATGATAAATGAGTGTTGGTCCGGGTTCACTGGGTAGGGACCTGAGGATCATGTGCTCTGTTGCTAGTCAGCCCTTAAGAGGTAAGCACAGGTCTCACAGATCATTACCAACAAGGCCACTTGTGGTGAAGTGCTGTACAGTAGCAGTGGTACGATGCACCACTTTACATCTTCCTGCAGCCGTAATGACTGTCGTGTTCCGGGACGGAGGGTAGAGCCGATGATCCTGGCTACGGTACAGGGACGCACCTATAACATCGATAGTATCCATAGGGTACGGTTGTCCCTCGCTCACCCTTTTTCAGTGTCCTTTCACATAAAAACCCATTACTAATAATGTGAGTTTCAGGATCATCGCCCATGGGGATATTTTTTTATAAAATATGTCTTGTGTGTATCCTTACAATATTCTAAGAAAGAAGAGAGAAATATTATTATTACTCTCATGTCATAAATGAAAGCAACTATGCATCGACCACACATCACAATAGACGCCGCATATAAGGCAACACGGTTCTGTCAACACATAAGTGTAATTATTGTTCTAATGTAGCTTATTACTTAAAAAGATATGGACAGTATCGACCAGGTTTGTGACCGGTAAACATTGTCGCGTTATTGTATTAAAAAAAGATATATATAAAATGACTGTTTGTTCAATTAAATTGTAGGTACGGTAAAGACAACCGCACTTCAAATTGCCGAAAAGATGGTACAACTTTCCGTAAGTTAATTAAAAATAATAACATTCATAATTACATTTTGAATTATTTGATGTTAATAGGAGTTCATCATATACTGGTCAGTCTTTGTTAGATCCGTGTTTATATTCCTTTTTTACGCATGTGATTTTCAAGCTATCACTTTCGTTTGCATACAGATAGTGTTGGACTAATGTGCAAATCTATTTTATCGATATTTTTATTTATTTATCCCGAATAGAATACCGGTCTTGTACTGGTATTGTATGTAGGTATTTATGTATTTTATCGATAAATTTAAGCACTGACAGAAACAAAAAAAAACTTCTTACTCTGTGTACTTTTGAGTTGGCCTCTGGATAGTTACTCTTTTTCATGTGAGAAGTCAGCGAACAAGCACACGGCTCTCTTATTGGTAACAGATAATCATGGCCTATAGGCACCATTGTTGTTACAAGTGCGTTGCTGTCCTATGGTCGGAATGTAAGGCCTATTGTGCAAATCTACTGGCTTCTCTACCCTCCGAATCGGAATGTGACACTGTCATTATAGCGGCAGGAATGGGTAAGGCGGTGGATAACTACCCAGGGAAGTTACTGCACACCACTGTATCACCAGTGATCTTGTTGACAATTACCTGTTTTACCCGAGCTCGCCTCTTACGAGGTGCCTGGCAGAGGGGCAGGTGATCTATTTTAGTCAGCAGACCCGAACCAACACGATGGAAAACTGAACTTTT
>NJDC01015668.1:25011-45938 GCA_002245475.1 Calephelis virginiensis
GGCCTAATATATTCAAGTACAGTTATTACACTCAATCGCAAAAATGTGTGACTTTGAGACGTTGAGTTGCATAGCTGCGATGTGACGTGCAATAACAAAATGCGGTATAACCGTACTTCATTTTTAAGGCATATCGATAAATTATATTGTTCGTATTAAATATGTCTCATCCCTAATCTTACATATCTGTTTATGAATATGACGTGTTGTCATTGCAAGGGCCAATAAGAAAGCAGTTCCTCGCTTCCCCGCACCTCAGCTATTTGCCAGACTTGTTTCAAAGAAAAATTATAAAGAATAGGCGTCTATTGGGATGTGTGGTCGATGCAACTATGCAAACTGCTTTAGTGACCATTCGTTTTACAGAAATACATTTGGTCTGTAAACATCAAAGCTGTTAATGGCGTGTTGCTAATTCCTGACCGATATTATTTCTATTATGTAAGTTTACAATTTATTATGTATAAATATGGAGAGTACTAGACAGGAGCAGAGATGGCAAGGCTGGATTAGATCCTCTTACAGTACCTTTAAGAGGATCCAAAGTGTACTTGTGCCGGGATTCAACTAACAATTAATACGGATGCCCTAAATTTTATTATTGCCAACTACAGATATCGTTTACTTTAAAAATGACTGGAACATATATAAAAGACATTTCTTTAACTAGTTTTTAGTATTCTGATATTGGTATCGAGAAATTTATACATACTTCACTGTAACACATACTGTCATGCTATAAAGGAAAAACAGCGATAAAACTAGTTATTTTATATACTGTTTGAACAAAATTTTAGCTGAAAAAGGGATCAGATGTCATGACAAAACGGTGATCAGATTTCATAATATTTATTGGTAAAATGCCAAAATCGAGATGTAAGTGAAGCTCTCTTACAATCAATATGAAAATGTGATGAGTGGGGTCGCTTGGCAGCCAGCGGTCCTTAATTAAGAATACGTGACAAAAGACGAGACGTGCACACACACAGAAGGCGCACCGAAAAAGGTCCGGATTACGTAACCCTTTTGCGTTTTTGATTTTAAACGCGTGAAGTGCCGCTGTCCGTTGAGTCTAATTTGAGACTTGACAAATCTGGCTTCGGGTCGCCCTTCGTTTAATCGAGCCACTGAAACACGTGATGTCGATATGAATGTTGATATAAGGAAATAATAGGAGTTGGCGGTAACTATAGTTACGGGGTGGGTTATTCTGAAGCCGTAGTTGAATAGCGGAACATTTTAGTTGCGTTTGACCGTTGGGTCAGCGTTTTGAGAGCTGATTCGGCCCGATTCCAAAGGCGCACCGAGGATAATTAGCAGGCAAACAAGAAACGTAGCGTAACTTTTGCGGACCATTCAGGTGTACAAACAGTGCTGCAAGAAGTTTAACAGCAGTTTAATTGCGGTACGAGAACAGAAGCGCATGGGAAACACTTTAGTTTCAATGAAAAGAACCTAGTCGCTTAATTTAAAGTTTATGTTTATAATAGAGTTTTATTTGTTCGAAACGTGTACACGTAATTAAAATTTTAACACGAGGCTGCCGTTGATTTGTAAAATACTGTTTTAGTTTATTTTATATAATTTTACAGCGAGAAATTCATATTTGGGCAAACGAATAGTCGTTTGATAAGTTAAAATGATTGAAGTCTATGTAGGGGTAACAAAAAGAAAATATGTTTTTTTTCAATGTGCTAATAAAAACATTGTTGCCCGGGATCGGATTTGTGTCCGATTGGCGATAGGATTGCTACCTATCATATTGTAGGACTTCGTGTCTTCGGCTAGTCGAAGGGGCACCTTCGACTAGCCGAAGACACGAAGTGTGATTGTGGCTCTGCCTACATTTTCGGGGATACGGGCGTGAAGATAATTTTTATTAAGTTTAGATTCAAGATTATGCGAAAGTCGGTATAAGATCACATCGCTTGGGTGGAGTCATTTGTAATTTACGTTACAGGATTATTCCACTAGTGCCGTCAGTACCTAGGTGGTAGGTACATTGTTGTACAGAAGCTCGGAAGGATCGGTTCCAACTCCTTATCGATTCCTTTATTTTATTGTTTTGGATGTAATGTCTAGCATTTTAAAAGCCCTATCATATATGTTAATAGTAATGTAATAGTAGTTCAAGAAAAATATTTTAAAACTGGATCCCGGTAGTAAAAGCGGTAGGTACCATTAATTTAGAATATGGGAGTTTTTAATGTTTAGGAGCAGGTGGCGAGCCGCATGAGCCATTTAAACCGACATTAACCTGTGGTAGCTTTATTTAGGCTCAACCCATAAATCGCCGTGTCGGAAGCAGGGCAGTGTAAAGGCGCGGACACACGGGCGTGATAAATTAGCGACCGTATGCGGGCGTGACGTACGGGACCCTACGTGACGAGTGTAAGGATTTACTCGTAGAACTGCTACGTAATTGTGGTTTTCTTGCTTAACAAATAATTTAGTTAGGTTTTGCATCATGCTCAATCCCACAAACAAAATGCCAGTGCTTGTAAACAGTACCTACTAGCAAAACTATGCCTGAATGTTGCATATTTAATATTCTTTCGTGTCTCTAGACGGAATGAATTTCTTACCATCAGGAAATCTTTCTGCTTGTTTGCCTTCCAATATCATAAATAAAACTCTTTTTTTAGAATGAGCTTGAATAAATCGTGCCATAAAGAAAATAAGTATACGGCCGCACTCAGAGACATCAATTAACAGTAATTTTATATTGAAAATGTAATGACTGATTAAGAGATAATTGCTGTATCGGAGTTCTGTCCATACCTACATGTGTGTAAATTTGTTTTTAAAACTCAAGAGTTACTTTAAACACGTTTGTGCAAGTTCACGGGCAACAGCTAGCGATTTTTAATATAATATATGTTCCTTAGCATTACAAAATACTGTCAACATTGTTGCTACTTTCAATAATTCACAGTGATGGTCTTTTTTGACAAACTTTTTTTAACTAGTAACTTGTGTTTGTCTGAGTGAAATCTTGGAAGTTAGATTTTATCCACTTCACGATGACCGATTGACCTGAAATTTTAAACGAATATATGAATCAAATGACATTGCAAAATTCTTATGTCATGGAGCTGATTTTGTAATGGATCCAAAAGGTGGCAATAGAAATTCCTAAAGTTTTCCTGTATTACCCTATCGTGTTTAGGCTTATTTCATTTGTCTTAAAAAGTACTTATTTAGTAATAATACTGCAGGAAAATAATAGTTACAAATAAAAATTTGTCACAAAAACATACTTTTGTCAAAATCTTATTATGAAATTAAAAGTAAAACAAGTAGACAGATTGTTTTAATGTCAGAAAATGTATACCGCTTCCAGATACCAAATGTGGACATGGCACCAAAGTAAAGGTTGGTTTAGTTTTCAGGCGAGTTGTGGAAAAACTTTTAGGCAAAGTAGCGATTTAGTAACAAAAACTGACGTTCGCTTTTTACGAGATGGTTGGCAGCAAAGTTATAGAAACCCGGGGCCATCGCATTGTGATGAAGACGTGGTCATACTAGGATTAAATGGGGATGTTTATATCAAACACCAGGTTCCTAGCTAATTTAAATCTTCTTTGCTGTAGCTGTTTCTTATAGTTACGTATTTACTTTTCTTATAACTTACCTCGACTTGCTTAATTTGATTAATTTCCCCTTGAACACGCACCGAGACACCGGTCCCTCTGTATAGGATCCAATAGGGATTTGGTCCCAATTATGTATTAGCAAAACTTGGTTATACCGGCGTGCAAAGTCCGCTTGGGATAAGGCCGTATTACATCCATTTTTTTTATTATTAAAAACTTTTTATATTTTTTTATGCAACCCAATTAATCAATGAACAATTTTTACGCCGTGAAAGGATCAATAAAAATCATGCTTATGTAGCTTATGTTATTGTATATTATATTCTAAATTATAGTAATTGGTTTACGGGATATTATTTATATAAGATATATAACATAGATACATTATTAAGACTTTAAATGTATTTCCATATATGTATGCGATCGTTTTCAATAGCTATAATACTAACGGCCGCATTTTTAAATCATTCATTATGTCGAAATTTTTTATACAACATTGCACCTTAATAGACAGATTAAAGAAGTAGAAGTAAGAAATAAAGAGAGAGTAGATGAGTACCTATTAAGCAATTCACTGGATTAACCTACAAAGAGATAATTATTTCAAAAAATTAAATGTAACATTTGTTGAACACATTGTAACAGAATAGTTAGGAAAAATTGCAGCTTTTGTTACAGCTGTAGGTCTCCACATGTAGGCTGTGAACTTCATAATTTTAGGGTTAACAAGCCGTAGAATGCGGTAATTGTCGTAGCATTGGCAATATTGATAGGGACTATTTACTGTTATTCACTATTTTCGTCGTAACTCCCTTAGTTATTATTCTTGGGACTTTTATAATATACAAAAATAAATGTTTTCGTAAGTAATTTGTAAAGATAATACAAACATTCCCAGAAAAATGCTTACGTTTTATGGACGTTTGTTCCTCGATGGTTATTGAGTACATTTACGTAACGATACCACCCTTACTGTATTGATGATACTATTGTATTCAAGTGTCGTGTTGTTGTATTCGAGACAACTCGCTATAAATTAATATTTTAATATTTTTTTGAGATAAACTCCCAAATGGCATATTAACCTAAATTAGGCAGGTCTAGCTGTTGTTAGGTTCATTACCGTGGCTGTAATTCCCCGGCGTACCTCAGTACGGTATCGATCTGCCTCGAGCGACAGAAAACTTTCTAGACAGCTTTTATATGCACCGACTTTACACTGTTGGTATACTGAGAGCGACGTTCGATTAAATAAGGTGCGTATTGTTGGAATCAAGCAGGTCATTTAGCAAATGTACGCTTGCTACTTCGTAAATTTAATTATACGTTCAAGTATCATTTAATAGCTGCATAAATTTTGTTTGAAAAGCATAATCATTTTCATATTATTTTTGAATACTAGCTGACTAATGAAGTATCAAAATTATGATTGTTCATTCGAATGTAAATGTGTGTATTTGTCTGTATTGTTGGATGTTGCTATGAAACTCGACAAAAGTTTCAGATTGGTTGTGCAATTATGAAAAAACATGTTATTATTATCAAGTACATTTGCATTGTTACGTTGTATTGTTAAATATTATAAATGATATTACTACTAATATCACAAAATAAAGCTCAATAGTTGAAATGCAGGGAATTCTAGCTTATGGATTCTTGAAGATTTGGGATCGGAATGGGTTTCATTTAGATGTATAAAGTGCTTCTAGAAGAGGGAAAAATTACAAACCACAAGCCTAACTACTATTACTAGACCTACTGAATTGTAATATTTTCAAACTTGACATCTGATATTTTTATTTAGTAATTTGGTGTTGACTTTTAAAGGTATCCTAAAATGTTATTCCTTGTTAAATATACATTTGGTATTTGCACTGTCGGCACTTGGTGAAAATTCTAAATAGCAATTCTTAAACGAAAAAATACATGCACCACTATCTTATGGGTCACTTATAATTTGTTAATTCATATTGGATAAATAAAGAGCGTTTCTTTTTCATATTAATAAAAATCAATCCTTATGTTACCTGGTCATCGCATCATCCCTGAAGGGCAGGACCAATATTGCTAAATGTTTTTGTTGTGTTAATTATTGTCAGGATGTCATATGAATCTATAATTTGAAAAAAATTGAATATTCATAGTTAGAACAGAGTATTGTCTGTTGGCTCAACTAGTTTAAAAACCACAGTGCATTGGAATCTGTCATAAAATGTCATATGTATTAGGACAATTTTTTTTATTTGAATTGAATTTTGAAAATTTATTTGTCTCGCTATCGTATACACAGCCCAACCCAGGACGTTACATATTTCAAAATGTGGCCATTAAAATAATACTAAAGCAACGAAATAAAGAAAATGTAATGCAGGATGTAAGTGTGAACTTCACAGTTCTCAACTACTTTACTTGCATTGATTTCAGGATCCTTGAACACTAAATCATAAATAATTTAGCAGACAAAAGAAAATTAAACTATTTGCTTTCTTTAAAATGAACTGCCATTCTAAAGAACAATAATGGTAATGGATTGGAGCGAATAAGGCATGAAAAACATCCATGTTTTTAACCTGTAACAGAACGGACGTCAAACGTGACGTCAGCAGCATGGCGTGCATCTGACATTTGATTGGGGTACCACGGCACCACGCACTGGAAAAGAAAGCACGCTTATTCTGGTTGATGTGTCGAATTTCGAAAGTGACTGTGTTCAGATCGTTTCTCTTAATTGTTTACTAGTGATCTATTTTACACAAGGGACCCACACCTATGCGAGATTTTAAGAGCTTAGGAATAAAATTACATTATGTAGGAACCAAACTAATATTATATACCTATGTGACGACAGCATAAAATCTAACGTATCACAAAAAATATATGCTGAAGCTGGTGAATGCATTTCCCGCATTAAATTTCCACGGTAATAACACTATAATGGCGGAATACGGGCACGTGACGTAATCATGCGATCCCATGTGGGGTAAGTCTAATCAGCTATGAAAATTAGGTTCCGCTGCGTATCTTCTGCTTTGTACTGATGTACGGAATTTAATTACTATTTGGAAATACTGTTACTTGTCTTATGTACATTCTTGATGTTTAATTTTCCTTTGCTACATCAAAAGTGATGTGAATTATTTGACATCAGCGAAGTTTCCATGTTAATTACGTGTGGTATTTTATGTTTATATTAGCTACTGTTATTTAATATTGTTGCCGTCAAGCACATGTGTTCTTTGATCATGTTACGAGTACTAGTTTAAATTTGTATGTTTTATTTTTATTTTTATTCGTGCAGAAGGCTTGTTTTTACTTCATTTAAATGTATTTTGAAATAAACTACTTATTCGTTTGCTGGCTAGTAATAAATCAGTTAACAGAATATTCTTATACCTTCAAGCCTAAGCCTAAATGCCTAAATTCTTAGGCGTTTAGATGTAAGCTTCACTTGATATGTTACTCAAGTTTATAGAATGTATGAAGTGTAAGAAAAATAAATTACTAATTATAACTTATCAACTAGTTGTCTGATCCTAATTAAATTTACATGGGGCCACCTCTGATTTATCACGTAAATATTGAACCGACTTAAAGTCGGTTAACAAAACGCCCGTCGGTCGGTTCACCGAAATACTATTATTCTAAATTTCCTTATCCTTTTTTTTTTAAATACAAAAGAGTAAAATTTGCTATGACAGATCGTGTAGTACCTATTTTATAATTCGTCTTAAATAAATGTCTTGCGAAGTTTTGTGGCGAGTGTAGATTATTTTATTCACTCTATATTTGTAGAACTCTATATTTTTGTAAAACAATTCTACAATGGAAAAATACACAACTTTTCTTGAAAACAAACAAAAAATCGTGTACCTACCGTCTATGTCTTTTTTTGTTTTGTATTAGAATACATAAATTAACATGTTTTTTATTGCAATAGTTTTAATTATATTATATATTTGTACTTGTATTTTATATTTATACTTGTATAATCTTTATTTTGTTCTCACCCTCCTTTTTAAATATATCAACTCTTAAACCAAATTACATTTCAATAAAACTGTGTGTAAACTTTTATAGTTTCAACACTAACTGATTTTAAATATTACAAAATATGCATTTAAATAAAGCCAGTTCATCACTAGTAAGTAGGGTATAATGGGTATACATGACAGTCTCACTATCTATAATTAAAATGAGAAGTATGCGCGCGTCGAAAACCGGTTTTGTTGTTGGTTTGGGTATTTAAGCATTCCTAATCACTTATGCATACAGCATGCTCCAAAATTATTTTTTTTACGATCTGTTTTGATTATTTTTTATTTTATATCAAATTACTTTTTTATACACAGGAAAAAATATTCGAAATAGTAAATAATTAACCAGCTAACAATTTTTATTATATTTCATTGAGTAAAAATAATTTATTTAATACATATTTAATATTTTTTTGGGACCAGCTCTTTTTAACATCCTTGGGGAGATTATTAATTGATTTGGGAATTATGTATTGTGTTGCTCTTTTGCCGTAAATATTATTAGTTTTAGGTATTAGTAGTTTATTTTCAGCCACGCTTCTCGTGAAGATTTATAAGTATTAACTTTTTTGTGATTAATCTCGTTCCTGAAAAATTGTTCTAGAAGTAACGTAAATTTAATTTGATTATGTATTGGCATTACGCCACAGTATTTGAATAGTCCTAAAGTGTTGTTATTATACTTTTGTTTAATTTTATATGGTACTATGAGCTTAAGCAATCTAGCCTGTAAGTTATATATTTGGTTTAAATAGGTTTTGTATGTACAACCCATCGACCATACATTCCAATAGACGCCGCATATAAGGCAACACGGTTCTGTCAACACATAAGTGTAATTGTTCTAATGTAGCTTATTACTTAAAAAGATATGAACAGTAATGACCAGGTTTGTGACCTGTAAACATTTTCGCGTTATTGTATAAAAAATAAAAAATAAATAGATATAAAATCTTTCAACTTTCCGTAGGTTAATTAAAAATAATAACATTCATAATCATATTTTAAATTATTTGATATTAATCGGAGTTCATCTTATACTGGTCAGCATTGTTAGATGCGGGCTTGTATCCCTTTCTTACACATGTGATTTTCAAGCTATCACTTTCTTTTGCATACCTACAGCTAGTGATGAACTAATGTGCAAATCTATTTTATCGATATTTTTGTTTATGTATCCTGAAAAGGATACCGGTCTTGTACCGGTATAGTATGTATTTTATCGATAAATTTAAACACTGACAGAAACAATAAAAAACTTCTTACCCTGTGTACTTTTGAGTTGGCCTCTGGATAGTTACTCTTTTTCATGTGAAAAGTCAGCGAACAAGCACACGGCTCTCGTAACAGATAATCATTGCCTATAGACACCATTGATGTTACAGGTGCGTTGCTGTCCTGTGGTCGGAATCTACGGCCTATTGTGCAAATCTATTGGTTTCCCTACCTTCCGAATCGGGAATGGGACACTGTCATTATAGCGGTAGGGATGGGTAAAGCGGTGGATAACTACCCAGGGAAGTTGCTGCACACCACTTTATCACCAGTGATCTTGTTGACAAATACCTGTTTTACCTGGCAGAGGGGCAGGTGATCTATTTTAGTCAGCGGACCCGCACCAACACGATGGAAAACTGAACTTCTGAACTAAACGCGGAAGAGGGTGCTGTTATTTGTCATTGAATAACTCAAAAATAGTTGAGCCGATTAAATTGAACTCTTTTAAGTGTTATGCACTTAAAAGGTGGTTATCTGGGTGATATAAATTCAAGACTGGTTCCGGTAGGCGATGTTGAGGTCAGTATGTCATAAAACTTTCAAAGGGCTGGGACAATTTTAAAACTAATTTGTTTACAGTATTTAAAGTAGAAAAACCTCGCGGTTGATCCGTGTAGATAGGCATGTACGCTAGCCACTCGACCAATAAATATATAAACAAAGAAATATTGTATATATTTTTTTGGATTTTGGTATTGTTTTTATGTTAAGTATTAAATAAATAAATAATTATTTGATCGCGAACGACAAATGGGTTTAATCCAAGCTTTAAATTAGTTATTTTTAAATAGTTATGCCTAATATACACCCGTATAGCGTATACCATATTTGGCGGGCAGTAGTAAAAATATAATCACTTGGCGTTGGATGATCTCTACCTTCCCTGCAAGGGAATTGGTGTGAAAATATGTATGTATTTATAAACATTGTATACATGTATTTCCAGTGATCTAACTGATAATATTATACTAAAGTTTGTGCAGCTTTGTTACGCAAAATTGTGAGCGCTCTGTTCATACGGCGCCATCCATCAACCAATTAGTACAACGATCAATCATCGACCCGATCACTCCCTGGCCACACACCTCGATGATTTTTTCCCACTCTTTCCCTAACCCACTGGGGACTTGTTAATCACTCGTGTGATAGATATGGTGTGAGTGACACGTATATTTTATTTTATTTGTGAAAAGCGAACTATAGGTTTCCTTCATTCAAATTTGTTTAAAACAAGTTGGACGAATGTCGAAAGTAAGGGACAATGATTTTATTGTTAAATAACTAAATGAGTATTCCTTTTTTTTTAAATACAAATGATTTATCTGTGGAAAGGTGTGTAAATATTTTTTTACTCGAAACTCTTTAAAATACCGTGTATTAAATAAAATATAATATATTATTAGATACATATAATCGTTTCAATATTTCAACGTAATGAATGTCTTACAATTTATGTTAAATCATGCTTTATCCCAAAAATAAATATTTATTTACGTTAAATGTAAGACATTAATTAGCATTATTTTTAAAGGGCCGATACTTTAAAAAGTAGAACTAGTTTGCTTCTATGTAACATGAAGTGTTCAATAAGTGTATCGTGGAAAAGTTGAAACGTTATTAAAAAAATGAGTTCAAAATTTAATTGAAACAGTAAAATAAAATAAACTTAAAAATAAAATAAAATTGTTAAAGTAGGTTCTTCCAAAAAAATATATATATATGTTTATTTTTATTCACGACGCACACAATTAACAATTCAAGTATTTATGTTTATTTCTACTGTAGATGTGATGATATAATTACATGATATGGTATAATTAAGTAATCATTAAAAAAATAAACTCTTAAAAGGATTAAAGAGAGATCAGTTTTCTAGGTTAACCTATTGTGTAACCTAACCTTTATTGATTTATATTAACTAATAATAAAAAACAAAAACCTAGCATTAAAGTAAATTGTTAAATGGTGACTTTAAAAAACTCTTTCATCACTCCCTAAATAATAAGCCTCGCAAAAAGATGAACAATAATTCTTTTTTATTATGCTCCATAGTGGGAATCTCATTGTCGACGAGGAAATAAATAATATCGGGAAGGAAAAGAGAAAAGGAATAACACAACATAAAATATTAAGATTGGCAACATTTTGTGGTCGCCTCGGATTTCTTAAGGGGCGAGTGTACCTTCATCTTGGAATGTAAATGCCATTTGCATATCCGAAAAGTCATGAAATAAATCAGCCGCGACGGACAGAAGGGACCGTTATTCATTATCTTTCTTTGTCTATGACAAAATGAAAATATTATTGTGTTACAAAATGTATTAAGCTTTTTCCTTTCAACGGTATTGGGCAATTCGAAATGTTTCTGATGAAATATTAATGAAATGAAAAAAAAAATATTACATGGACATGTTTAACTTAATTTTTTATATATTTATCATTAAATATGTAGGAATGGAAGGTTTTTAGTAGGTACTACATAGCTCCCCATTCACATGACTGACTTAAATGATTTACGTTTCATGTACTTACCAGGGTTAATTAACACTGAACCTGTCAATTGTCAAGGTTATACTTATTTATATTTTTTTGTTTTTAATATACATTATCCCGGCTCGATACTCTTCCATCTAATAGTAAAGTGAGAAATAATGTCAGTTCCGGCATTATCATGTTTCGGTCTGCAGATATTTAGCCGATAGCCTCATGTAAGACCTTAACTCAACCTTTGATTGGCTACATATCATTATCACTTCATGGTGTTTCTAGAGTCTAGACAGCGTTTAATTTTTAGCATCAGACAATCCGTTTGCTCGTTTGCCGTTTATATGCATTTTTTTTCCTTTTATAAAAAGATTGAGTAAAATCCCCAAGTCATATAAATAAATAAACGATTTCATAAAACCTAGAACTGAGCTTTAAATCACTCTGTTTTATTATCTACGAGTCAAGAGGGCTCACCTACGCGGATAATGTTGGAATCCGATATCAAATTGTATGATATTGTGCTGCAAATGCGAGAAAAAAAGGTAGTGTTGGAACAATATTTACATAACTTGAACCAGAGGGTTGCAAAATATATACGAATATATTCAGGACCAAGCTGATGATGGTCTGTATGAATTGTATTTTGTTAGGGACGTTATAAACCCAAAAGTAGTTGTGTAATATATTTTGTGGTCTGCAACTCTAATCAATCTAAGTCTAACTATTAACAATGGGTGTCATAAACTTAAATAATGAAGTCATGTTAGAAAATATATCTTAACATTGCTAAAGAGTTTTGGCGCCATCGTGAATAAAGGTAGTTGTAATTTTTTTCATTATTATTGCATTTCGTGTTTATATGGAGTGAAATTGGTTTATTTAGGTAGGAATTAGATTAATTTTATTCAGTGAAAGTGCACAAATGAAATAATCATGAAGAAATTAGTGTATCATCTGTTTCCTCGCTGCCGTCAAATCTCGCTAGATGAGCTTGAGTAACGAAGCCACCGCTTTACTCAAGACCCTGATCTGACATGAATTTGTACATTATACTAATGATTGTATATTGTATAAGAATTCACTTACAGTTATGTTTAACAAGCCGACTATGCGAACTTTGGTTCACCTTAAATCAGATTACAATTTGCGTGGGAAAAGTTAGTTTTTTTTTTATGATATTGGAAGGCAAACAAGCAGACGGATTTCCTGATGGTAAGAAATTCACGTCGCCTAGAGACACCGAAGGTGGTAATGGTGCGTTGCCAACCTGAGGCCGGGATGTTAGGATTCGAGCAAAAGTAAGTGTACCGGCTACCTAACCCTCCAAACCGGAACACGTCATGATGCTATGGCGGTAGGTATAGATAAGACGGTGGTACCTATCAGGGTGAGTCGCTGCGAAACTCTACCACCTAGTCAGATGTCACGGTGTTAAAGACGGTAAGCCTATGCTTGCCTTTTACGAGCTGCCTAGCAGGAAGGCAGATGATCTGTTCTGCAACGGAGCCCGAATTGCGGGGAATTAGTGTTGTTTTTTCTATAATCTTATTCTTAATTTAAGTCTCCTCTGTTAGCCATTTCTTTACTCATGTGGTAGGGGTATATCTTTTGAAACGCTTTTGGTAACTACGTAGGTCTTTCAGCCAGTTTAAGGGATCGGACTAAACGGAAGCTTCAGACACTCAATCTTCAATCAAGACTGAGAGACAAACAATAATTCAGAAAAAAAAACATTTTCATGATCAGAATCTTAAGCATCTGGCATCACACCAACCATATTAATTTCTAAAGCTTCCGTCGCGTGCGCTGCGTAAACAGGTCAAGTTACGCTAAAATCATGTATGACAAAAATGTTACCGCATAAAATTTTATAAAAAGGAAGGTTGATTCACGATAATTTTTTACGGTACTTAAAAGTAGTTTGAAACAATGCATTAACTTCGAAGGTGTATTTATAAACATGAAATTAATCCTTATTCAAATAAACACGTTATTCATCACAAGTATTTACTTGAGTATAACCAGAGCAAAAAGAGATGAAAATATTACAGTTTCGAAAGAATACTGCACCAAAATAAGTGTTAACTTCTTGCCGACAGGAAGTGTTAACTTCTTGCCGACAGGAAGGTCCTCATTAGAATTTTACGCTTTATCTTTTATCTCATAGTCAGGAAATTTATCTGCTTGAATGCCATACTAAACCATATAAAATATTCATCAGAAACAACAAATATTTGATTTTCATACAGTATCGCCTCTGTGGTCTAGCGGTCCGGGTGTTGGACTTGACTGCATGAGGTCCCGAGTTCGAATCCCGGGTCGGCCAACAAAAAGAAAATTGGATTTTTCCAATTTTCTAATAAAAAAAAATGTTGGTCGGGATTGGAATTGTGCCCGGTTGGCGATAGGCTTGCCACCTATCACATTGTGGGACTTAGTTTCTTCGGCTAGTCGTGGGTGCCTTGGTTGTACCTCTGCCTACCTCTTCGGGGATATGGGCGTGATTTTTTTTTTCATACAGTTTCATATACCTACTAAAATGCCAACTACACTTTACTATCCACTTGTCATAGTTATAAACAAAAAAAAAATTAAGTTTTAGCAACTGCGAAACACGATTTTACATCTAGTGGAACTAAAATGAAATTAATATCATACAGTTCAAATAAAAAAGGTAAGAGATGAAAAACATTTTACCGTATAAAATCAAGGAATGATGCTATGTTTGAAATGTTGTAAATATTTTATTAATTGATATTGGGAGCACTAAAATATTATAAAATAACTTAACAATCATCCCGCGTGTTTTTACGATATTTTTTTCATAAATCTTTTTTTTTTATTAGAGGTATGTTAACATGGCTCTACTACCCTATCTATCCGGGCAAGTCGCTGTACTCCAACATCAGTGATGTTGGTAATGGAATATATTTTAACTGTGCTCGCCTCTTACAAGCTGCCTGGAACTGAGCGGACTCGGACCACCCTCTCTTGAATTTAATCTAGCTAGATAAAAAGGTGGATTTTTCGTGTTCAAACTACTCCTTATTTTTTGAATAAATTGACCTGTATTTGATATAGGATTTTTGAGCGTATACAAGTCAAATTTTGTGAAATTGTATGTACTGAATGCTTTAAGCATAGATATGAATAATTGGAAAGAAAGAAAATGTTTTTTCTCAATCTGTCAAAAATTTTAGTAAAATTGGAACACAAAAATCAAATTAAGGTAAACACAATAAAATCTCAGGGTTATGTTTACAAAACACTGCAGTCTTTTTCGATTGTAGAGGCGGAAAAGTTTTTATGAATTAACTGTCAAACAAGTAAAGAAGAACAATGAAAAAACAAACTCTCCAAACAAAAATCGATGTCAATCTGGGCCAAAAACTTCGTACAACTTTGCCGGCAAAAAGATTTATATACATATAAAAAACTGAGTGGGAAAGGAAGTTTTCGAAAAACTTTAAATTGCGACCTTGAACAAGGGAACTTTGTTTTGGATTACTATAAGTAAAGTTTGGAAGTATTTTTAATGGAACGGGGTTAAAGTTTCTAGTTATAAAAGTTGAAAAAATTTGAACACAAGCAAAGTTCTTACATGAACAATCATTATTTCAGATTCTAGACTCTACATACATATAGTATCTACAGCGGAACAATGTTTAGATATCTTAACAACATTATTATTCGAAATGATATTGTAAAGATAATACTAGAATAGAATATTATAACTAAAAACTTAATTGATACTTTGTTTTATTTTTATATCATGTTATTATTTTCGTATGGACAAATTTCCCTATGGTATAAAATATACGCCGCTTTCAGATAGCTACCAAAGGTATTTATAGTACGTTGTCAACCTGAGACTAAGATGAGAAGCGTTATACGCGGTAAGTTTACCCTCACAAACAGTATAATATGTCATTTTAAATGTAATATCATTATACTCAAGGCGATGTTACCAATCCAGGAGAGTCGTCCTAAAACTGTACCAACTAGTCTTTTTTGAAGTGACCAACAAACTACACAATACTAGGTAGAAGCAATTCTTAAAGAGCGAAAAAACTTCCAGCCTCAATGTACTAAATCCACAACAGATTCCCGGATCTGATAAGTAACAAAATAGATTTGATTTAAATAAAGCAATTCTTTAACAAAAGACTTTAAAAAAAGAGACTTGTAAAACAATATACTATCAACATTTCCATCTAAAAGACGTTTAAAGAGGCGCCTTCAATTGTGACATCGTTTTCTTTATTAACTGTTAACTAGGACCGGGTGTTTATGGAAATTGTTATTGCTTTTTTAAGAAAAATCTCGTTTGACACGTCGCTCGAGAGGTCGCGTCGTTATTATGGGAGATCGCTAGGCTTGGGCACAATGGGATTTTGAAGGTAAATAAGTCTTTAAAAGAGGAATAAGTAAATTAGAAGCGACAAGATAGGAATCTCCCCTATTTTTTCCGAAGGTTGGGGCGAGAAAAAAGCGATCGCCTTTGCATTCGAATCGTTGAAGGCTGTTTAAGTATGGATAACATTATCGTTTGGAATTTGTGTAAAGATAAGTTTAAGATTTAACTTATTCATTAAATTTTTAGTAAATAACATGTTACTTGAGCACGTTTTTACTAAAATTTTAATATTTATAGCTTTAAAATATGTTATTGCTGCTCGTTTACTATCTATTTCATAAAAAATACTGTTTTTTAAGTATGTAACACTTTTCTACAGAACAAAATGTTTGTACCTACACGTACTCACTCTGTTCATCGTAACATAAATAGGCACACTTAACAACATTAAAATTAAAAATTTTCGTTAATGTCCTCTAAAACCTATATACAGGGTTACTTTGAAAGGACTGCCCAAATTTTAATACAAAGGCTTATTCAAGGTTCATTCAATTTTGGTTTTTAAATGAATTTTGCTAAATAGTTAATATTAATTTTAAGCCATCCGCAAAAATGCATACCTGTTGTCACTCTTAGTCGTACCTAGTACGAGTCATGACGTCACCAGCCTGCGAATGCGACTGCGGACGGTGGGAACCAGTTTTATGCTCTATTTACGTTATAACCATGCGTCTTATATTTTATTTGTTTGTTCATATAAAAATTATAAGTTCTTTTGTTTTTAATTTATTAATTACTTCCAAAGTGACTCTGTATATTGTAGCTAAGAACCATCTCGTACACGTCAGCTTACAAACAAATAATCCGGAACAAAATCGGCCCATCCCTTTAAAAGTAATGATGTCACAGACGAACATACACATAGATACTTTAAATTCATAACATACTTTTTCTCCGTCGGGGGTTATAAAAAGGTCTGCTTTTATCAAATTAAATCGGCTCTCAGTACAAAACTTAATTCTTATGAATTAAACCTTCCTCAAAACGTTAATACTAATACGAAATTAATAAAAAACGTGATAATATACTGTACTCGTAAGTAATATCTAATTTAAATGAAGTATAACATTTTATATAATTATATACAACTGAGCACTTCATTGAAAATACGTGTACATTTTTTTTATTTTCGCCTTTTCTAAGGTATCTAATTTAAATATTTGTCATTTTTGTAAATAACTTTTAAGAAAATACGAGAAAAACTACGGTTTGAAATAAAATTTCGGAAAGGAGTTTATTTATAAATTATTAAATAAATAAATATCCCCTAGACAAGACACACAAATTGAATCTAACCCAAAGTAAGCAAATTATATGCTTGTGTTATGGGTGTTAGTCAACGATACTAATACAAAGATAGATATACTTAAATAGATACCAGAATATATTTAATAAACACCCAGACCCGGAAATGCAGACATCTAAATGTTCATCACACAAATGCCTGCCCCTGTCGGGAATCGAACCTCGCGGTTGGTCAATGTAGTTAGGCGTGTACGCTAGCCACTCGACCAACGAGGCGGTCAAAGCAAAGCAAAGGTGTCTCGACAAGCAATAATTGACATGTAAGTTATATGGAACTATTTGAAAAGAAGTTAACTTGTATGTGTAACCTATGTAATAAAAAAAAAACAAGCAAATTTCAAAGAAATTTCAACGCAAATTATTATTTATCCAAATCTTTAAAATGTTGCAATAATAAAAGAAGCCTTTTCCGTAAAAAGTAGATAAGAATATGTTTAAGGGTGAGTGCGGCGACACTCCTGGACGGTATCATAACAGCTGCTTCCAGTGATACCTTCTCATTAAGCTATCCGCTATTTTGGCTATAAGTGGGTACATCGTTATACGCGCCCATGTTTTTAAATTCTAATCTTACAGATTGGAAAATAAATTTGAATCAAATTATATCGATATTGAGAATTTTAAAAAAACAAATTTAAAATATTTAAATTCTGGATACATATTATGTAGTATTTTTTATGGTTGCAAGTAAAAGTATCTTCACACTATCCCAGAAAAGGTAGGCAGAGGCACAACCACGACTAGCCAAAGACACTAAGGCCCACAATGTTATAGGTGGCAAGCTTATCGCCAACCAGGCACATATCCAATCCCAGGCAACGTAATTTTTTTATAGAAAATTGAAAATATACATTTTCTATTTTTTTTGCTGCCCTACCCGGGAATCGAACTCGGGATCTCACGTAATCAAGTCCTACGCCGGACCGTTAGACCACAGAGGCGTTAAGTTGCAAGTAGTTGAAACTAAGTCGTTACAATTGTTATCACTAGCAAATTAGTGCTCTTATGAGTGTGCTACTATTTATCCTATTATCCAATATTATTACACTATAATAAAAATAAATCAACACCAAAGTCAGTATTTTTAAATAAATATATTTATAAATCTGTCTATTGTAGAATCTTATATCGATTGAAATGCTAAAAGCATATAAATATCCTTTCTAGCAAATAATCAATAAATTTAGTTTATCCATTAAAAAAAATTTAAACAAAGAAATTTTGTATACATATACAAGAAAAAAAACATTCAAATTGAAATTTGCCTTTTTTGAAAGTGTTTAAACAATAACTAGTGGTTAACAATCGAAAACAACGAAGACCAATCAGAGGGAGTGTCAAATAACAAATTAATTAAATTAACATGTATCTCTATAAGATAACCTTTTGATCTAAGCAAATGTAAATCATAAATAGCACAATGTTGTGTACGTCGATAAATTAAGTTTAGTGTTTGTGCTGATACGACATCCGGGAATAAAGTCACGGATGCGTAGGTTTTGTGTCGGCTCGTTGGAGGTAATTTACAAATGACTCCCCGCTTTACAGTTCCCAAGACGAGCTAGTTATGAAGTCTGAAAATGATCTCACAAGGTATAGGCGTCATCCCCGTAGTCGCCTCGAGGCTTCAAGGCGTGTTTTGTCGATAGAGTTTAAGAGTTATGCAAATGTTATGGACAACAAAAAGTTAATGTCATTGATAAGTACGACCCAGGGGAGGTGTACCAGAAACAAAGTATGGTTCATGCTATAAGTCGGCTTTTATCTTGTGTTTAGTGAAATATAAAATACATTAAATTACTTTTGTATAGAATGTTTAGGTGTTCATTTAAAAAAAAACACAAGAATACTACAAGAAGTAATTTTCTTTTTTAGTGTTATCACTCTGCTATTTTGGAAGTAACAGAGACGTTCAGTTTTGAAAAAAAATATATTAGACAATATAACAGAACAACATTAAAATTGTTCAGTTCTAAGTATGGGGAATCGCCAAAACTTATTTTTTTTTCTATTTTCGTGTGAACATCTTAATGCGGTTTACAGAATACACCTAATTTCCAAATTTCAACAATGAGGCTTATTTTATTCACTTTAAGAGTTCTATTGTTAAACGTAAAATACGTGAATAAATTACGTACGTAGTCACATTTAAAAATTTTGTTATATTTTAAAAGGATTTAGTTTTCTCAACAAAAATACATTATTAATAGGTTCCTATAATTTCTAAAAAGTAGTAAACGTTTATTTCCAAAAAGAGTTTTTTTTAAATATTAACAGAAATACATATTTTTTAAAATCGAGTTTTTATGTGTCTTATACAAACTAATAAAGTTTGGAATTATTCATAATACATTTGTAATAATAATCATCACATAAAATGAGAATTTCATATGGAAACGGGTAATTATTTAGTAGTACTAATATTGACTCTGTAGAAAAGTCTACAAAATTATATAACCAATTAAGATAAATATTTACGTAAGCGATTAGAAAGGAAATACTTATTTTTACGCATAAATTTAAATCTCAATAGATCAGTAAGGGATAAAGATTGCGGGTTGGATTCCTATCTGAGGTAAAATTACCTCCTTAAAGATAGTAATGTCAAAATATATATTTTTTCATAAGTGCAAGATGTTACAAAAAAAGGTGCCAAGTTTTCTTTTTTGGGTTTAATATACCAATTCTAAAAATATATTAGGATACCAACGTGACCATTTTGAACCAATTAAGCTGTGAGATAAAAAGACACTTTACCCTGCCAAATTGAAGCCTCCATTTTGCATCCGATTGTACTCAAGAGGCACAAAATGACTCTAAAAAGTGCTCCTTCAGAGAAGGACGTGGAATTAGGATTTGGTCTCCAATGAGGGGGACCGCTGCTTATTAAAAGTGCTAGTGATTTTGCAGGTAAAACTCATGGTTTGAAAAGTCAACGAACTCTAGTGGTTTTGTGTTAGTTTAAGTGTTTATTTCCATGAGTTTGAGCTGTATATATGTTTAAGAAAAGAAAGAAAGAAAAGAAAGAAAAAATATTTATTTGCGGAATATGAGTGTTACAAAGATGTAACAATATTATTTAAGCGATCCTACATATTCTACCAACTTGTGTGCAAATATTTTAATAGGTTTTTAATTATTTATTCTCGATTTACTATTTACACACTGTTTTTTGTTTGTTTTGAGATTACATGATTATTTATTAATACACACAATTTTTAGGATGTAAATTAATTTATCCCTATCTACCGTAAACTATCACCGTTTCCAAACCTAGCCAGACAGGAGAAGAAACGGCGAAACAAACTTCTGCGCACCCAACATTCTGCAATCAAATTAATCATATTAGAAATACTGTTTTATTTAATCTTATCTGCAAGGAAATCTTTGACACTATAAGAATTATTCTCTAAAAGTAAGTTGAATACCTTTTTTCGAAATCTGTTTAATGGAAGTGATTTAAGATTATCAGGAATTTGGTTGTATATACGAATGGACATGCAATACACGTTATTTTTGTAAATGTTGAGTTTTTAGTTAGGCACATGTAGTTTCTCACTATTTCTAAAATGAGACAAATCTAGGACATCAGCATTTATATGAAACAAATAATGATGTTTTTTTTACAAATACACATACAGCCAATATATATAAGCAAGGTAAAGGCAATATTTTAAGTAACTTAAAAAGTGGCTAGCATGAATGTAATTGATTGACACTACATATAGCACGTATACACTTCTTCTGAACTCTGAATAGTCTAGTTAATTCTACAGAATTCCCCCAAATAGGAATACCATACTGCAAAAC
>NJDC01015676.1:0-24206 GCA_002245475.1 Calephelis virginiensis
TGAGAGCACACAAAAATGGTGTTATTGATTCCAAGTCTACCCGCAAAAAAAAAAAAAAAAAAGTTTTCGCTTAAAAAAAATTTCTAAGTAAAGTATCTTGACGCCCATATCCCCGAACAGGCACAACCAGGACCTCTATGACTGGCCGAAGACATTGTGATAGGGCAAGTCCCACAATGTGATAGGTGGTAAGCCTATTGAATAGAAAATTGGAAAAGCTAAATTTTGTTTTTGTTACCCGACCCGGGAATCGAAATCGGGACTTCATGAAGTCAAGTCCAACACCTGGACCGCTAGATCCCACAGGCGGTTGTCTGTTCCAAAACACAAGACTTAAAATAGGTATTGGCGTTATAAAAAACAATCTTAAAAAAAATTAAGGCGGTAAGGCGGTGGTACCAATCCGAGCGAGTCGTTGCGAGTCTACCACCGAGTCAGATGTCACGGTGTTAGTGACAGAAAGCCTATCCTCGCCTTTCACGAGCTGCCTGGCACAAGAAGGCAAGGTGGTCTATTCTGCAAAGGAGCCCGGACCAACACGGGGAAGAATGTTTAAAAAACATTTCGTTCCTTTAAAAACACAAAGTCTATAGTCACCTAGTAGAACATATAAATTTAAACTTACAAGTACTTAAGTTCCAAAGACGTGGGTGGCGGTAGAATTATAGCGCTTAACTATAAAACTAAGTTGAGAACTGTACATATAAATTATAGGACAGAAGAACAAATGTACAACTTCTCGAAACAATCGGACAAGTACATGTACATTCGTGGTTATTTATCTTATACATGTACATAATAAATTCGAGTGGATGTAGGCATATAGGTATACCTATTGTTTTCACATTTAAAGATAAAGTAATTAAAATTAATTAAACACAAAAAAATAAATCGATTAAGACATTATTGATGATAAATATTTTTCAAAGTATTAATCATAACATCTTAATCTCTCTGATAAAAAAAAGTATCTTCACGCCCATATCCCTGAAGACGTAGGCAGAGGCACAACCAGGGCACCCACAACTAGCCGAAGACACTAAGTCCCACAATGTAATAAGTGGCAAGCCTATCGCCAACCGGGCACATTCCCAATCCCGAGCAATATTTTTTTTTTTAATTGGAAAATTGGAAAAACTCAATTGTCTTTTTGTTGTCCGACCCGGGATTCGAACCCGGGACCTCATGCAGTCAAGTCCAACAACTGAACCGCTAGACCACAGAGGCGATAATCTCTCTGATGATTTAATAATAGCGTCCCAAGTTCTGTAAAATCAAGTTTTGACGCCATCGAGGCGAAATGATTGTCGCAGTTTTTGCGCATTTATTGAATTTTTTGTACATATTAAGTGAAGTTGTATCATGCCTATCATCTCGATTCGTGGCGGTCTACAACTGTGCGATTCCGAAGACATTTTTTTACCCCGTATAACACCTTTGTGGAATCAGTTACCGTGGGCGGTATTCCCAAACGATTATGACTTAGGGACCTTCAAGAAAAGAGCGTACTCATTCCTTAAAGGTCGGCAACGCATCTGTGATACTCCTGGTGTTGCGGATGTCCGTGGGCGGAGGTGATCACTTTCCATCAGGTGACCCACTTGCTCGTTTACCTCCTCTTCTATAAAAAAAAGTCTTCAGTGTACTTACACTGTGCAAGTGAAGTATTTATGAAGAATACCGTGTATCTATGTTGCTTGTTGCTGCCAAATCTCACTGAATGAGTATGAATAAGGAGACCACCTTTTTTTCCTAGTCATGACTTCCTATGACGAGTTTTGCTAAGTCGTTTAACTTAATACAAATTTAAACTTTACAAAGACAAACGCTAACGTTCATGCTAAAAACAAAAATGTAAAGTTTACCCTCCAATATGGCGTTAGCCTTCCTCATGATCTGCCTGGCAGTCTGGCACTGTGCCCGACTAGTGTCTGATTACATTTGAAGAGCTTGATCCGTTCCCCGTAAATACGGTAGCCAAGCAATATTCGATTTATGCCCGGTTCCTATATTCAAGAAACGAGTTGTTTTGCTTACAAATGGTAGTTTTTTGTACGAATAAAAAGATTGCTAGCAACGGTTGCTCGTTTTTGACACTTAACGCTGAAGATTTTTTGAAAATGTGAGTAACGCTCCGTAACGTAGCCATTGAGCAACCTACAAATGGTAGCTAACGCTACCTAGCTAGCTAAAGCCTACGGGCTACGGTTCGTTGATTATAGGAACCCGGCATTACTCACAATGTTATTAACTAACGAACCTTTGCTTGTTTCATACAAACGGTCTGGGTAAATACCAATTG
Source organism: Calephelis virginiensis (assembly GCA_002245475.1). Classification (NCBI taxonomy): domain Eukaryota; kingdom Metazoa; phylum Arthropoda; class Insecta; order Lepidoptera; family Riodinidae; genus Calephelis; species Calephelis virginiensis. Next base: position 2,303 of record NJDC01015676.1, read on the forward strand.
TCTTTATAAAAAAAGTTTAAAGTATTGGTCTTTATTCTTCTAGAACCCTCGGTATCAACACGAAAAAAAAGACACTCGCCAATAAAGCATTGTCTAGGTATTGGTTGATGTTATTAAGAACAAAAAAACTGCAAAAACCGTCTCCAATCTTTTTAGTAGGTACCACGTCTCGATTTGATAATTCTGTTTTTGAAAGATAGCTGATGGTTCTAAAATGGTCCCACTGTTCATTTCTTCAGTTTTTGACTCATTATAAAATCATGGAACCACAATGATGTAACTTTAAAACCACTAAAATTACCAAAATAATTTGAAATGAATTATAACAACTCAAAGACCACTAGTCGCAGCATGATTCTTTTTTGAAATCGGTTAAAAATGCTGCCTAACTCAAATGTTTTCTTAGACCTGGAGAACAATTTTCCACTTTATGCCGAGGAGCTCGGTAATTCCACTTCGAAATATATCACCACCTAACCCTATAATACCGTTCACTTCGTAAGCACACATAAATTTCCCAAGAAAGCAATATTGTTATTTTTCCTTTCTGTCTTAAATCCTTGCATTGGGGGATAAATTAAAAACTTGTACACAAGTTTCGATGGAGCTTGGCGCGGAAAGACGAAGTTTTTTGAGGAATGTAAATAAATAAAGAATAGTCGGACTTCAGCTTTGGTTCATGGAAATTAGTATAGCAGTTAAAGGGTTATATCGATGAAAAACCGAATGTTGTAATATTTTTTCGCAATGAATCTTCAAAAAGGAAAAGTTAAATAGGGATAAAAAGAACAGTAGTATCCTCCTATAAACATATAATTCTAAGGTGATACAATTCAGTTATTCTTTCTTTTGTTATTCTTTTAGTTTATCTCTACATTTTATTCTACTTTTTTGCTACTTTAAAGATCGGTCTCATTAGCGCTCAGGGTTCAGAAAAGGGGATGTCGACTGAATTATATAAATTCTTTTATATATGATCAGATAGCCACCATGCACATGGTTCTCCTGATGCTTAGAGATGACTGCGGCTTATAGACGTCACAAATGTTAAAGTTGCGGCACTGTTCTATTGCCGGGATTAAGGTAACGTAATCTATCTTCATACCAAAAAACGATAGCAAAAATATCGGCATTTAGCGGTTCTTGCCATTTCGGTACCTGGATACCGCTTCCAAAGTAGATATCTGTACTCCATATACCGGTACTGTCCCGAAACCGATACCTAACAAATACCTTCTACTAATACCGATTAATACCTGTACCTAACAAAGGTACCCGATAAGTGCAGAAGAGCTATTGCCTACTTTCGTTTTCAGGTATAAGTATTACTTAAATACATCAAGAAGGAACAGTAGGATTGAAGAAAAATATTATGTAACATATTTTTTGGCACCCGTACTATTGAACCAGTACCGGTACAAAGCACATTATTCAACAGTACCGGTACTAACAGTACAGGTAACGCCTTTGGTATCGGTATAGTTCCAAGGACATTCTACCGGTACCCAAAAAATTTGGTATTACAAGCCCTGCTTTATACAAACGGGTGAAAACGCGTTTATACCTACTCGTCTCGCATTCGGTATGAATTTGGTATGCCATCATTAGCGGTAGCTCCGCTGTGACGAGCGGTCGATGTAATAGCGTTTTTTTATTTTTTTGTAACCAGTAGGTAAGCGTGCAATTTCTAAATATTATTTTGGTTTATAATATTAAATAAGTCCAATTGATTACTGCATATGGCAAAAAACAATTATAGACTATATTGTGCTGTTTTAGAGTTTCGCTTGAGCTGTTAAGGATGGGATTTTTAATAAAAGTGAAAACACCACATGTATTTTATTGAACATTTGCTGTTTGATACATTAATTGAGTTTAATTTGTTAAAAAAATACAATATTTGCTATCACAAAATTAGAAATTCAAATTGGCAGACATAACGCTGAAGGTGCGTAGCGTCGTAATAACGAAAACGTACAAAAATGTATTTACATACTTGATTATCGCCTCTGTGGTCTAGCGGTCCGGGTGTTGGACTTGACTGCATGAGGTCCCGGGTTCGAATCCCGGGTCGGCCAACAAAAAAGAAAATTGGATTTTTCCAATTTTCTAATTAAATAAAATGTTGGTCGGGATTGGAAATGTGTCTGGTTGGCGATAGGCTTGCCACCTATCACATTATGGGACTTAGTATCTTCGGCTAGTCGTGGGTGCCTTGGTTGTACCTCTGCCTACCTCTTCGGGGATATGGGCGTGAAGATACTTACATACTTGAATGTAAAGAATGAAATTAAAGTAATTCTACATAAATACAAATTGTAAAGCATCTCCACATCCGTATCCCGTATCCAAGGTAGACGGAGGCCGAAAAATTCACGATTAGCGGAAGAAACTATGCCCTTCAATGTGTTAGGTGGCAAACCTGTCGCCAACTGTCTGTATAACTGTCTTCGAGCCAGGAACTGAACCCAGGACCACATAAAGCCAAGTCCAAGATCAGACCGCTAGACCACAGGCGAAACACAAAATATTTAAAGAAAATGGTTTCATTTGTCTGGGTGTAAATAAACACTTATAATATAACAAAAAAACCTACAGTTTAATATAATGTGTCATAGACAAGTGAGTGTGGTTTGATGATTATTTTTCTATTGTTGAATTGTCATACAAAAGAGCTTTGAACTCGGCGATTTTCAATTCGCAGAGTGCGAACTTCGAAGCTTTACGTATATGCTATTTACTTTTTTCGATTTCATTTTTGGAAGCTTTGTCTTTTTATTAAAGCTGTCCCGGCGATCTTCATTCTACCCCTTCATTTTGTATGGGTAAAATTAAAATGTTATTTTTCCTAGTTTTATCGCAGTTTTTCCTTTTTCTTATCTTATAAACCTATTCTGTATTTGGATTTTTATATAGATAATTAGATCCCTTTATTTCTTATTTAATCCTCGACGGAAAAAAAACGTGTCTCTGTGTGTCTCTGTCTGTGGTATCATAACTTTTGAAGAGATGGACCGATGTTTTTTTTTTTTGTTAGAAATCTGACGTGATTGAGAAGTTTCTAAGTTATATTGCTGTATGGGAGCCAAAATAAGGTCGTGTCGGTTGAGCGGGTCAAGGGTTCTTGAGCATATTATTAATTTTAGTTTTTTTTATGTGTGTCTAGTGGAGTGCTGTTTAGCAGCTAGCTTGGATTTGTACCACCGCATTATTACTTACTTCTGCTGTCATAGAGCGTCAGAGCTTGCCGTTGTCGTGTTTCGTGTTTAGAGTAGTATAGCTGCTACATTCGCATACGTCGCCTTAAATCCCAATAATAAGATTAAAGTATCTTTACCCATAGCCACGAAGTAGGCAGAGACACAAGCAGGGTACCCACGACTCGCCGAAGCACTTAGTCCCACAAAACAATAGACGGGAAGCCTATCGTCAACTGGGCACATATCTAATTCCGGACAGCGTCATTTTTGTTAGATAATAGAAAATACACATTTTTCTGTTTTTGGAGGTAGCTTTTAGAACTAGGAAAAGGACATGGGGAACTTTTTATTCCGCTGAACAGCGAGGAAACTAAGAATAACAACGTTTTATTTATTGCCATACAAACTAAACGGGTGGAACGAAGTTCGCTGGAAGAGCTAATATTAATTAAAAACTACTCTTAAGGATACGAAACAAAATCAACATTAATAATGATTGTTAGAGCTATGGACGAGTGACATTTTCTGATAGTGTTTTTACTTGAAAGAAGATTTTCGCACAACGCCTATTGCGCCTATGTTTTCGACAGAAATAAATATATCTAAAAAAAATTATTTTATTTGCAATTTTCCGCCAAAACTTTTTGGCAGTACTAGGTACCCGCGAGTTTGTTAGCGTAAAAAAGTTACGATTTTTATACAATCTTGTATTTCTTTTATAGTCCTTTGGAGGTTGGTTTCGGAAAAAAAATGCTTAAGTTTGAACTCAGATATTAGGTTATGTGCATATCAAATTTCATTAAAATCGGTTTAACGATTAAACCGTAAAAGAGCAACAGACAGGCTTTTGCATTTGTAATATTACTAGCTGTTTCGGCGAACTTCGTTCCGCCCGTTAAGTATGTATGAGAAAAATGAAAATGTCGTTTTTGGAACTTCGTTCCGCACGTTCAGTATGTATGAGAAAAATTAAAATATCGTTTTTGGAATTTCGTTCCGGCCGTTCAGTATGTATGAGAAAAAATAAAATGTCGTTTTTGGAACTTCGTTCCGCCCGTTCAGTATGTATGAGAAAAATTAAAATATCGTTTTTGGAATTTCGTTCCGGCCGTTCAGTATGTATGAGAAAAAATAAAATGTCGTTTTTGGAAATTCGTTCCGCCCGTTCAGTATGTATGAGAAAAATTAAAATATCGTTTTTGGAATTTCGTTCCGGCCATTCAGTATGTATGAGAAAAAATAAAATGTCGTTTTTGGAACTTCGTTCCGCCCGTTCAGTATGTATGAGAAAAATTAAAATATCGTTTTTGGAATTTCGTTCCGGCCGTTCAGTATGTATGAGAAAAAATAAAATGTCGTTTTTGGAACTTCGTTCCGCCCGTTCAGTATGTATGGGAATAATTAAAATGTCGTTTTTCCTAGTTTCTTTGCTGTTGTCAGAGATAAAATGTACCCTATGTCCTTCTCGCGGTTTTAAGCTACCTCCATCAATTTTCAGCCTAATCGGTTTAACTATTACGACTGATTCATCTTCCATATTTTTTTTTGTTTTTATTGTTTTAAGGTGTATTCTGCTATTCTGGGCGAAGACAAATCCAACGAATCAAAAACCATGAAAATTGGTCCAGCAGATCTCGAGTTGTAAATGTTGTAACAAACTCGACTTTCTTCTATATATATACATTTATAATATTCCTGTATATCCAGTAGTAGTATATCCAATATCACTATATCCAATACAGTATATATCCAATTAATCGAACTGACATCAATAGTGTGGACCTTCGTCACTCGATTCCAGACCGCTCGGCTGTTGCGGATCCGCCCTTTCCTTGTCACGGTAGTTGTAAAAAAACTGATCCTGAAACGAGGCTTTGTTTTCATTTTTAACTGTATAAGCATACAAACAAGATATTTTTTGGATTATAATATGTACTTGGGATTTTGGGGATTAATGAATATTATTTCAAGTGTTATCTATATTATTTTTTAATGATATTATCATCCCGACCTCAGGTTGGCAACGCACCATTACCACCTTTGGTGCCTAGAGAGGCGGCGTGAATTTCTTATCATCAGGAAATACGTCTGCTTGTTTGCCTTCCTATATCATGAAAAAAAAAATAGAAAATGTAGTTTAGAACTTTAATTTTTTGACACACCTGTCAAAATCTGATTACGGAAGGATGTTTCACAAAATACTGGCCTTGTTCCGATTCAAACTACAGAAAAGATAACTTGGCGGCTCTAGAATATGTTTTTTATCGAACTGAAATGTACGGATACTAGACAATTCCCCGTGTTGGTCCGGGCTCCTTTGCAGAATAGACTACCTGTCTTCCTGCTAGGTAGATAGTTGCATATGTCAAGCGGTATAAATCGCGCCGTGTCGGCTAGTTAAACATATAAATAAGATATTTATTAAAAAATAAGTAAGTAACGTGAGGTAATTATTAAACGATGTATAAATATTTCATTTCTATAAATATTAATTAAATATTTACACGCCACAAGTGGTAGAGTATGTTTGACTGACAACCTTACGAATTCATAATATTAAGTACGAAGAAAGTGTGGAGGTATGGATAAAAGCAACTCATACTGAATCTCTATGGTCTAGCGGTCCGGCATCGGACTTGACTTCTTGATGTCTCGAATTCGTTCCCTAGGTCGGGTAACAAAAAAATAAATAAAATGTATATTTTCAATTATTTAACAAAAATGATGTTGTCCGTGGGGTTGCCTCCGCCCACTTTTTTGGAGATATGGGCTTGAAGATAATTACTTATTTTTCATACTGAAGTCATACACATTATTTTTTTTTTCCTGGATGTAAAAACAGCGATCTTGTAAGGCCTCGAATCCATCCAATATTCATTATTAACAAGCGATACTTTCCAGGCGGCTGAGAGTCACTCGCCCTGAGCACCAGCTTATAAAGGGCCACTTCATTTGGAAATCTTTGTTAAGTTTCAACACAGATAATAAATACTATTTGCTATTTTTTATATTATCCATAATGAATACACATTCGATTCTTGTTCTTTTATTTATTCACGTAAAAACATTTATTCCGTAAGAATTTTTATGGGCTAGGGTTAACTAGCAAGTGATTTAGGGTTATAATGTAAGTTGAAATTGCCATGCGAATTTATTTGACATAAATCAAAATTACATTTCGATTTTTGGTTTAATTTTAACGGACTTTAAAATATTAGGTGGTTATATGTTCGACTGCTGTTTTTATGTATGATAATCTATTTCTCCGTCGTTTCTCTATCGATTTCAAAAATTACTTTGATTTGAAGGAGTGTGTTTCTGAGGTGATCTTATTGTCACCAAATCTGCATCTATTCATATATCCTGATGTGTTTTTTACCGTTAGAAAATCCATCTACTTGTTTGCCTTCCAATATCATAAAAAATAAGTATGGTGTCTATCACAACATTTATGGTGTCTACAGGCTACGGGTATCTTTTATCATCATAAGAGCCGTGTGCTTGTTGACCTTTCACATAAAAAGCACCATTGTTTTAGGCAATGTGTATTATAAAACACCAAAAAAAAACGTCTACTAACAACCTTACAACATAAAAAATCTGCTCATTCCATCTTCTCGGCGAATCAGGTGAGTATATTATGAAAATTGATAAAGATTGTTAATAGATAAAGGTAGTACATATTCCTGCTTCCATAACGATATTATTTGGCATTATTATGTTTACAAAGTATAGTTTACCGTCTCATTTAGCTTCCAACCGGAATACGACAAATATATATTTTTACATAACTGCCGATGTGCTAGTTCAACACATATACAGTTTCCATCAGCTAAATCGAAAATGAAATGGCATCCAATTGAATATGTCCAGTTTTGTGTTTTATTCCGACCATTGCAGTTTAGGTTAATAAATGGCTAGGGCTGACCGCAACAAACGGCTCGCGTAATGCGGTGTTTTACGTCAATATTCCGCAGTCCGCATTACATCGAAGAATCGCTCGTCCGTGACGAACACCGCTTACACAGAAGACCGGCAATGCAGTGGTAACTCATTCGTTCACCACTTTGCTAGTGTCCTCAATTACAAACATAACTAGATCAACACCAAATTGTTACCCATAAACAATTTTTTACAACCAAACTACCTATATTTATCTCTTCGTTAAGCAAAAGGTTGACGTACATATCTATCGCTACCAATCGCCAAGGCACGAGTTTATTTCTTGACGGGGCGTTTCTGTGATAAACATGTCTATGATTCTGGGGATAGGAGTATATTTTAGTATCGTTAGCTAAAGTTAGCAAGGGAGTATGCTTATTCAAATCAAATCGTGTACTTTTTGCAAATACATTTGCTTTTTTTTCCAAAATTTGGCCTTTGGGTAGACGTGTTACTTTTTTACCTCGTAATTTACATTTTAATACCTTTTTTCGAATCACATTTATCTTTTATAGTATTGTTTTAATGTGCGAACAATTTAATAAAGAAAATCGAAGTAACAATTTAGCATTGATAACATGTATTCAAAAAATATTTAGTAACATTTGAAAAAGAAGAAGAAGTTTAAGCAGAACAAGTGTAAAAAATTAAAATCCGTAACGAATACATAAACCTACATTACTATGATTTTGTCAATACTGAGCTCATTTATTTGCCAAGTACAGATACGTTGTAGTTCCATCATATCGAACCTCTTTAATTTCGCATCTTATTATGTTTAGACATACTGAACCAAGGGAATAAATGTGGTTTAAAGAAAATGTGCTAGCTGTTTTTGAAAACGCGCATTTATTCTGCATGTCGTTGATCGAGGTTATTTCTATAATTATATCATCAGACATGGGATTTTTTCTTTGATCTCATCTTCAGTCTATAATTTATCAATCAGTACTGAATGTATTCGATTTGCATTTACTTTTCAGCGCAGTTGGACTGTGAAATGCGGAAATGAATGGTGTAGACCTGTGTGACCGTATTTTGGAATTAGGGGATTCGATTCGTTAAAATGTTGGTCATATTCTGATAATTATCTTTTAATTAAATATCACATTACTCTATATGTTAAATATCTATGTGCTTGAGATCCGGGGTTCTACTTTTTTCGTTAATATTAATAACGAAAAAATTAGAAATTGTTCATTTTAAATTTTCTAATAAAAATAACGTTGCCCGGGATTGAATGTGTGCCCGGTTGGCGATAGGCTTGGATCACAGTACTTATTGTCTTCGGCTAGTCGTGGGTGCCCTGGTTGTGGCTCTGTCTACCTCTTTGGGGATATGGTCGTGAAGATACTTTTTTCGTTAAATATTCATGGCTTGCAATTTTTTGTGTCTTTCATTTTTAAAACTCGACTCGAAAAAGGAGGAGGTTATTTATGCGTCAGCATGCTTTTGTATGTTACGAGATTACGCGATTATTCAACCAATAACAAATGGATTTTGATAGTTCTATTTACACATGGTGGGTCATGGTTCCGAGCTTGTCCTATATAAATAATCTGCTTAATAGGTTTTGAATAATGCTGGAAAATCTTTCAAAAAGTCACTTCGAAGTTGCGGGCAGCAGATAGTGTAGAATAAGATTATCAGAGCCTCTTTAGTAGGACAAAACCAAGGAAATCCGTCTGCTGAATACAAAAAAGAAACATATCAAAACAGGTCCAGTAGTTCTTTCCTTAAACTTTTTTAAAGAACATTGTATGGATTCAGAACTATTCCCCGTGTTGATCCGGGCTCCTTTGCAGAGTAGACCGTCTACCTTTCTGCCAGGCATAGACTACGTCACTAACACCGTGACATCCTACTAGGTGGTAGAGTTTCGTAGTTACTCGCTCGGATTGGTACCACCACCTTACCTATTCCTGCCTTCATAAAGTCAGTGCTTGCCGTTGACGTGTTCCGGTGCGGAGGGTAAGCGTAAGCTTACTCTTGCTTGAGGCCTAACGTTAGCAACGCACCATTACCATATTAGGTGTCTCTAGGCGACGTGAATTTCTTATCACCAGGAAATTCGTCTGCTTGTTCGCCTTTCAATATCATAAAAAAAACTTAACTGTTTATGTTGATATTTGATGAAAAGCAAATTTAAGCTTAATTAATACGAGTATATAATATGTATATATACATATATATTACGAGTATATGGTATGTTGCAATTATGGTATTATACAAGACTTATTATACAAAACTTAAGTAAAGTGAAGTATCTTCACGCCCATATCCCCGAAGATGTAGGCAGAGGCACAACCAAGGCACCCACTACTAGACGAAGACACTAAGTCCCACAATGTGATAGGTGGCAAGCCTATCGCCAATTGGGCACATTTCCAATCCCGAGTAACATTTTTTTTACTAAAATTTTATTTTTTTATCAAAAAAACCAAATTTTCTTTTTGTTGCGCGACCCGGGAATCAAACCCAGGACCTCATGAAGTCAAGTCCAACACCTCGACAGCTAGACCACATAGGCTATATATACGATTTTCATATATTTTAACTGACTTTTAAAAGGTGGGTCTCAATTCATTTATTTGTTTGCTTGTTACGACATAACTCATGAATGTATTTTGATGATTCTTTTTTCTTAAGGAGGTTCAGACTTGATCCTTTATAAATTTGATCATGAAAGTTAAAGTTTTATGAGTCAATTATGTTTATATTTTTGTTTATCTTGTAACGTAGTGGGCTTAGCTACCATCCACCACTATGTTAACAGACATGAAACAAACAGCCAAACTTTACTAAAGTTTGACTGTGAGTAGGGAGAATCCTGGTAATATGTGAAGTTTAAATGAGATTCGGACTGGAATAACACTATATTAAAATAAAAATAAAAGTCTCAATAAAATGTCTCTGCACTATACAAGAGTTTCTGCTGGCTAAACGAAAAATTAAATGGGCGTGGGATACGTCGGTGGTCTTGAAGACTTGTCGACGTAGCACGGAGCGCAGCACGGAGAACTGCTGTGATAGGCCTCAGCAGTTGGAGCTGGAGGGACCCCTTGGCACCTTCCCTCAGCAGCCAGGAGTAGTAGAAGAAGTGGGCAGCTGGGAAGGTGGCCAGAGAAATACACCGGCGGGTCAGCTACTGCCGGTCCAGGGTCCTTGGGTCCACCATGAGGAGCGGGTACCAGACAGCAGGCACCAGACATCAAGCACAAGCAGCAAGTTCAGGCAGCAGTTCCAGAGCCTCAATTCGAATGCCCAGATGACGGGATCATCCACCTTTTATAGCGGCTCGACCTGTTCCGGAATTTACAATTTAAATGAAGCTATCTGATAGGTTTTAAAAATTGACGTCACCTAAACGTCCTCTTTACAATAATAAATAAATATATTTGACATCTTCAAAATAATCATTAGTGATTTAAAAGGATAATGGAAAAGAAAATATAATAAAAAAGTTGAGAGGTGTCAAGGGACACCCGGATGGAACAAAGTTCTCTCCCCCCCCTCTCTCAATCTCTAGTAATCTCTATCTCTCTTATAGAGAGAGAGACAGACAGAGAAACATGATGAAGAAAATAAAAATATAAAAAAATAATAAAATAAAAAATGAAAATGATAATAAAAAAATAGAAAATGAAAAATAAAAAGAAAATAAAAAAAATGTCCGACCTGGGATTCGAACCCGGGACCTCACGCGGTCAAGTCCAACTACTGAACCGCTAGACCACAGAGCAAAAAGTGTCGTGACAACATTACATTTTCGTAAGAATTTTTCCGTCTAGCCCCCTTCACAACGCGCAATAAGGAACTTCGTTCCAAAAATACAGTACCAACGTTAAATGGAGTCAAAAACATAGAGATATTTACAAGGTTAGTAAGATTATAAAAGTAGATATGTTAAAATTATGATGACGTAGACCTAAAAACAGAGTCGGTTTTTTGCAGTCTCTCTGCGCTTACAGTGGTAGTAGGCAGAATTCGACGAAACTATTCAGAAACAAAAGATTACGCTAGGGATATGATCGTATCAGACAAGCGCCCGCACCGGCTTAATAGACTTAAGATGTTAAGGATACGTTAAGCTAGCTTTTACGGCTTCTCTAACGTGTAACGTGTAGTAACGTGATTTACTTTGTACAAAAGCAAAATAAAGCTATATAAAGGTTACTCTATTAGGTTGCTTTGATGGAATATGGCTCTTCAACTATCACGGTACAGATTCTGACATACATTGGTGGTGATTCTGCTGCTTACAAAATAAATTTAGTTAAAAAGCATGTTATCTTTTTTAAAAGAAATAAAAACAAAAGAGATGTAACATTTAAGACGTGTTAGATTAGTCTGGACTTGTCAAATTGTTACGTTTTTGTCAGCGTTTTCTGAGTAATAGATTAAACGGCAGTAGAAATATCGAGAATAGACTAGATAACACTAAAAAAGTTTTTTTTTTCTCTTTTTATTACTTTTGTTGAAAGAAGACAGCGATAACTTAAAATTAGTTTAATGGGTGCGCAACAAAATAACCCTCAGCGTTTTTTTTGTGTGATAAAATAGTGACCAAGCACACGGCTATCCTTATGGTAAGAGACTACCGTAAACACCATAACTGTAGTCGATACGTCGCTGTCCTTTGGTTGAGGTGTCCAGCCGATTGTGCAAGTCTACCGGCTACCCTGACTTCCTCACAGATATACAGTGGCGGCAGATATAGTTACGGTAGATGCCTTCCCGAGCAAGTTGTTACATAGTACTCTACTACTGGTAGTATTTTTATTAAGTATGACAAATCTACCAACCAAATAGACAGAAGGTCTATTCTAACCTAGGAGCTGGTCAAACACTTTTTACAGTATCTTCACGTCCATATCCCCGAAAAGGTAGACAGAGGCACAATCAGGGCACCCACGACTAGCCGAAGACACTAAGTCCCACAATGTAAAAGGTGACAAACGTATCGCCAACCGGGAAATCCAATCCCGAACAAACAAATTAACTTTTTTTTTACACAATCACATCACATCTTTTTTATGTTGCCTGATCAGGAAATCGAACCAATACAAGTGTATAAGTTGTACAAAAATACAAGTGTTTTTGTGTAAATAAAAACACTTGTATGTCAGTTTTATGTAATACTGTAGACAACTATACCACTGTACGTTCACGTAGTCGAGTTGCAATTTATTAGCAGAATCGCCGACAAGATAGTCGAGGTCTCCATAGGTTTGTTTACATGACGATGTATGCGCTGACTGAAATGCGCTTTTACGAAGTCCGCTTTTTAATGTCACTGAAGGTAAAACATTGTAATTCTCTTATTAACGTCGCCAGATGGTCCTGTCAGACGATAGACCATCTGCCCCTCTGTCAGGCAGCTAGTTAGAGGCGAGCACTGGTCAAAATATAGGTCATCATTAACAAGACCAATGGTGGCATAGTCCTGTACAGCAACTCACCCGGCTAGGGATTCACCGCCTTACTTGTTGCTTCTGCCACTGTCATATTCCCGAGGGTATTATAGACTACAAGAGGCTACTTGACATGGACGCATCTGTAACATCTATTGTGTTTATAGGACATGGTTGTCTCTTACCATCAGGAGACACGTGTCTCTATTGGCTGATCTATCACTTGAAAAGTTTTTCATAGGGCATAGTTTCATTAAACTGCAAATGGCGGCACTCTAGGATGGCCGGTTTGACATATTTCAATAATAATGTATATCTACGTTAATTTATTATAAAAATAAAATAATGAAATGCGAGTCGAATATGTACGTTTGGTATTATTACTAGTGTGGTAAGTCTCTATATAGTATAAAACAATATCGCTTTCCACGGTCTGTGCTTAGATCTTTAAAACAACTTGCTGGATTTTTATGGGGTATTAATAGATAGACTGATTTAAGAAGAAGGTTTGTATGTATAATAACATAGAAGTTTGTGGGAAGCTGTGGAAAAAAGTGGGAAGCTGGGGCTGCTAGATAGTAATAGTGATGGAAAGTGATCACCGCCGCCCATGGACATCCGCAACACCAAGAGTATCACAGATGCGTTGCCGACCTTTAAGGAATGAGTACGCTCTTTTTTTTTTTGAAGGTTCCTAAGTCATATTTATTTGAGAATACCGCTCTCGGTAACTGGGTCTACAAAAGTATTGTGCGGGATAAGAAATGTCTTTGGAATCGCACAGTTCTAGATCGCTACGCATCAAGATGATGGGCATGATACTTTATACTCTGTCGCGATGTCCGAAGGTGGAAATCAGCGGCTGGAATCAAACCAAACAACGCCTCAGAACATTCCCCATGATAGATGCGGTAGAGAACACTAAGTGACCCAACATTTCGATACAATGACAAGGAATTAAGCCTAATGGTAATTGCCACTGTCACTGACAATTCGAGTTGCACTAATTAAATAATAATTGGATATTTAGGTGTTGGTCCGGGCTCCTTTGCAGAATAGACCATCTGCCTTTCTTGCCAGGCAGCTCGTAAAAGGCGAGCGTAGTCTTATCATCACTAACACCGTGACATCTGACTAGGTGGTACCACCGCCTTACCTATTCCTGTTGCCATAACGTCATGACGTGTTCCGGTTCGGAGGGTAAGGTAGCCGGTAAACTTAATTTTGCTCGAGGCCTAACATTCCGACCTCAGGTTGGCAACGCATCATTACCACCTTTGGTGTCTCTAGGCGGCATGAATTTCTTACCATCAGGAAATCCGTCTGCTTGTTTGCCTTCCTATAATATAAAAAAAATACAAATGTCAAACTGGCCATCATAACCTGTCGGTACTATAGTTCGTTATTTATTTACTTTGGCACTTGTAGTAATTCTAATTTAATAATTTGATACCACATTTGTAAAGTTTCTTTGTTAATTACAAGAGAAGCTACACAAATGTATAAAGCTGATTGAAATAGGATGTTACTAATTATGTTTATGTCTGTATTGTATATAACTAGTTACCTTTCTATATGTTTTACATACATACAAACATAATTTCACGTCAAGATCAATTTTTACATACAAAATCTTTTATTAATTGTGATATATTAATATGTAATATTTTGATTTCTGAACTATGCTACTGTGAATTTTCACCTATAGCGAAAAAGTAACAAATTTATAAACTTGCCACTTATCACATTGAGGGATTTAGTGTCTTGGATTAGTTGTAGATGCGCTGGTTGTGTATCTGCCTACCTCTTCGGGGATACTAGAATAAAGATACATGCATTCATCTTCACGCCAAGTCCCTTAAGCAGGCAGAGGGTATGGAGTGCTAAACCTCACGATCCTGGCAGACCTACCTGGCTTCCTTCACAGTCATTACCCTTTTCATACAAACACGCCGGTTTCGGATGCTCTCGATAACACCTTCAGCTAATACCCGAGCGATTTGATCTTGGAATGTCAACCTTGTTCTCCCCAAGCACGTACATCCATCTACATTCGCATTGTATATCTGCTTTGTCAATCTTTCATCTGTCATTCTTTTTACATGTCCGAACCAGCGGAGATTGCTCTTTCTCAATTTAACATCAACACTTTATTTTAATCCCACTATTTCTGGGATTCTACTGTTAGGAATGCGGTCAGCGGTTACAACACAGATTTATCCTACTTTCATGCTTCTTCTAACATACCCAACTTTTGCTTCCATACAATAACGTTGGGATAAGCACAGAATTATATCTATATGTTTAAAATATTTTAATGTTTATTCTGGTGTTCAGGGCTAAGATAAATCCAAATATATATAAAAAAACCGACAGAACTTGTCTGTTACTTGCGGGAGATGGTCCCGCAAGTTAAACTTGAAACGAAAACCTGCGCCGAAATCGATCCTTTCATATAGGAGTTATTATGTCACAGGCAGACATACACATACATACGCATCAAACTTGTAACACCTTTTTTTTTCATCGGGGCTTGAAAACAAATATCTCTTAAAACTGTTAGGCTATTCTCGATTTATAAATACAACAAAACTGACTTGTTTTTTTTTGTATTAGCGTACACAAATCTTTTCCTGGAAACTTTTAAGGAGATGAGCATGCTTATCCGTACTGAATCTTTGTTTGATATTTGGACATGTAATTTGGGTGTATATGAAGAGTGAATACTCTGTACAGTGCTGTTAGAGCGTGTGTGTGTGTGTGTGTGTGTGTGTGTGTGTGTGTGTGTGTGTGTGTGTGTGTGTGTGTGTGTGTGTGTGTGTTTGTGTGTGTGTGTGTGTGTGTGAGTGTGTGTATGTGTGTTTATGTGTGGTGTGTGTCAGCTCATAAAAGGCGAGCAAAGGCTTGCCGTCATAAACTAACACTAACACCTTGACATCTGACTAGGTGGTAAAGTTTCGCAACAACTCTCCTGGATCGTACCACTGCCTTACTTATTTCTGCTGCCATAACGTCAACACTTGCCCATGACATGTTTTACTTCGGAGGAAAACGGAGCCGGTAAAGTTACTTTTGTTTGAGGCCTAACATCTCGGCCTCAGGTTATTAATGCACCATTACCACTTTTGGTGTCTCTAGGCGGCGTGAATTTCTTACCATCAGTAAATCCGTGTGTTTGTTTGCCTTCCAATATCGTTAAAAAAATACTTATAATTTTTGCTAGCAGTCGGCTAAAAACCGAGAAAGATAATTTAGATTTCGAATCTCAAATTATCCTAAAACCGAAACGGTAACTGAATCTCCATGAATATTCAAATTGTTGAGAAATGTCAGCGAAACAACTTCGTAACATGGCTGAAGTGGAAATTTTAATTGAAACATGAGCTGTTATTATTGAAAACATATAATATGAGTTTCTACTGTTCAGTGTCGGCATTTGGTGGAATTTTATTGCAAATTCAAGATTTAACTTTATTTTTAAATAACTAAGACTTATCTGTAGTATGGAAAGTGTAGAATATTTTATTGTTAGTAACTAGCAGACCCGGCAGACGTTGCTCTGCTATTTTTTTAATGTGATTTCACTAAAAAAATTGGGTTGAGTCACCCTTATCACTTAGGGGTATGAAAAATTGACCTCCGATCTACTGAATATGCTCACACAATTTCATGAGTATCGGTCAAGCCGTTTTATAGGAGTACGGGAACGAACATTGTGACAATATATAAGACTAGCGGGCCTACCCCTGCTTCGCACGGATATAAAATGTACATATAAACCTTCCTCTTCAATCACATTATCTAGTAAAAAAACCGCATCAAAATTCTTTGAGTAGTTTGAAAGATTTAAGCATACATTGGGACAGAGGAAACGACTTTCTTGTATACTATGTAGTGATAATTTAATTTCTTTTAAGGCAACTGTGTTGTTGATAGTGCCAACCTAGCGCTGGGTTTTTGAAGTCCTAATCGAGGTAATCTGCTCTTCACACGAAAACACGATAAAAAACCAAACACTGATGATATGCCGACAAGGTAAGATCAGGCGGTGATACTAGTCTTGTGGAACCCTTACTTCTGTTATCTATTTCGAGTCTAATTGTCCCCCGTGTTGGTCCGGGCTCCTTTGCAGAATAGACAAAATGCCTTCCTGTCAGGCAGCACGTAAAAGGCGATCCTAGGTTTACCGTCACTAACACCGTGACAACCTACTAGGTGGTAGAGTTTCGCAGCGACTCGTCCGGATTGGTACCACCGTCTTACCTATTCCGGCCGCCAAAACGTCAGTGCTTGCCGTTGACGTCTCCTGATTCAGAAGGTAAGGTAGCTGGTAAACTTACTTTTGCTCGAGGCCTAACATCCTGGCCTCAGGTTGGCAACGCACCGTTACCAGTATCGGGGTTAAGATTGACTATCTAAACTGGGCCTCGGATTCGATTCCCGGGTCGGGCAAATCATTATATGTTTTCCTTAAATTTTGTATATTTTTCGAAATCGGGCAAGTGCCCGGTTGGCAATAGGTTTGCCTCTTATCACATTGTAGGACTTACTGTTTTCGGCTAGTCGTTAGTGCTGCGGTTGTGCATCTGGATATAGGCGTAAAGGATATACTTTTAAGTGCTTTCAGCTCATCTTGGGTTCCGTGGTTGTACGGTAAGCAAACAAAATATCTGATTTGAAAGTATTGTACGATTGCTACCACTTTGGAAATGGGGGCGTACATACACTTCCGAAGGGTATAAAGGCGTAGAGGCGAAAAGTGGATTTTTACTTTTCTCTTTTTATTCTTTGCCAACCTAGCGAGGGACTTGGCGTGAGGATATGTATGTAGCGACTTCCTTCCGAGATCATGTTAACGTTAAATACTAACAACTAAATAGTAAGTCTCACATTGTAAATGTATCAGGGGTATCAGATATTAAAAAAATACAGATAACTACTATCGCCTCAGTGCTCTAACGGTCCAGGTGTAGGACTTGACTTCGTGAGGTCCTGGGTTTGATTCCCGGGTTGGGCAACAAAAAGAAAATGTGGTTTATCCAATTTTTTATTAAAAATAATGTTGCCCGGGAATGGATACATGCCCCGTTGGCGATAGGCTTGCCACCTATCACATTGTGGGACTTAGTCTCTTCGGCTAGTGGTGAGTGCGTCTCTGTCTGTCGCCAATATCCCCGAATATATAATTCGGGGATATTGGCGAGAAAATACTAATACAAATAACTAAAATAGCTTCATCACGAATTTTATGAATTTCCGAACACAATGTTTCAATTAATTCGCATATCAAATATTTGAAACCCGGAATTCGTGTTCGGATACTTTATTTCAATAACTTGAAAAGTTCAAAAAATTTCAACACCACTCGACATCCCGTTTTGAATTCGCAAAGATCCTCGAAAGTCAATGTTATTGAAATATTTGCTGTTTTCGACGGATTTTACAGAGTTTTCAGATCGGCTTCATTTTTATTTTACAACTAACGGCCCGCCTCGGCTTTGCATGGTTATGAAATATACATATAAACCTTCCTCTTCAATCACTTTATCTATTAAAAAACTGTATCAAAATCCGTTGCGTAGTTTTAAAGATTTAAGCATACAAAGAGACATAGGGACAGAGGGAGCGACTTTGTTTTATACTATATAGTGATTTGTCCGACCGTCCATGTCACTTAGTTGGAATATTATTTTTTGTTTGAAGAGTATTTTTCTAAGTGGAAGAGTACTTTACTAAGTGGCAGAGTGCCCATATTGATAACACTCCCTTGCTTCTTTTTGCCGCATTAACACTAGTGCTGGCCATTGTTATATTCCGTAACGGAAAAGCTTGTAAACTTGCACACTCACACTAGCAACGCACCAGTAACATTCATGCGACTTAAATCTGTATAAAGGAAGGTTGCAGAAATTTGCCTACACGTTCGCATAAAATAAACATAAAAAATACTTTTGTTAACTTTTTACCAGATGTGTAGTTTCTTGATGATGATCGATGTGAACACAAAAGTAAAAAATAAAGTCAAGTATCTTCAAGCCCATATTCCTGAAATGGTAGGTAGAGGCACAACCAAGGCACCCACGACCAGCCGAAGACACTAAGTCCCACCGTCCCGTGATAGGTGAACAAGCCTATCGCCAACCGGCAACACAACCATCACGAGCAACAAGCAAACAAACATTTTTTTTAGTAAATTGGAAAACCACATTTTTTGAGATAGGCAGAGGCACAACCAAGGCACCCACGACTAGCCGAAGACATTAAGTCCAACAATGCGGTAGCTGACAAACCTATCCCCAACCGGGCACATATCCAAACCCGGGCAACGTTATTTTTAATAGAAAATTGAAAATACTCATTTTTAAATTTTTTTTGTTGCTTTACCCAGGGATTGAACCCGGGACCTCAAGAAGGCAAGTCCGACGCTGGACCACTAGACCACAGAGGCGATAACACTTTGAACATAAACATTTTTTTTTTCCAAAATGTAGATTCCGCCTATTTCTACCGCCGTAATTACAATGCCATGTTTTGCTACGGAGGGTAGGGTAGGGTAGACAGCACAGTTGATCTTACACCACAGCCACAGAACAGCAACGCACCTACAATATCTATGGTGCCTATATGATGTATTATCCTTAAGGGAAACGCGTCCTTGTTCTTTATCTTGTGTACCTAATACCTTCAGGTGAAAGAGATAAAAAGCTAGACATTGAAGTGAAAGCAAACACGGTATTTCAAATTAGTTCGCAAATCAAATGTTTGGAAAGAGAAATTCGAATCCGGAAATTTTAATTACCTTTCGAAAGTTTAGACGATTCATACAACTCTTGGCATCGCATTTGAGAGTTTTCAAAGAACCTCAAAAGTCAATGGTCTTGCAATATTTACTTTTGAAGAAATTATACAAAATATATATTTTCCCAGGAAAATCGTATTTTGAGCGTAAGGATTTTTGGATTGACTACAAAAAAGGGGGAGATGGTAATGGTACAGGTATTTTCTAATGAGTCCTTTTTTAAAATGGAATTCACATCGAAGCGAAACTGGAAAAACGTTCTGTGAGTTCGAAGCAGTTGCTTATATTTAATGAGCAAAGCAAATTTAAGTTTGAAAATGTAATTCAAGTTTGGAAATTTAATTTAAATATCTTGTGAAAAGTTCAAACGTTTTTACATCGCGTTTCAGTTTTCGAAGATCCTTATCAGTTAATGTTAAATTCAATTTGAAAATGAAATAGAAATTTCTTATTTGTTCTTTGTTGCTTTTTCTTTAATCATAGCTTAACTACTACTACAAGTATTTTATTTATATCAAAACTTATATCCAGTGTCATATTTTGTGGTAACCTACCATCGATATCCATATTATACTAAATCTAATATTATTATAAATACGAAGGAGTATATTTGTTTTTTTATCATTCTTTGATATCGATAAATGAAGGGGTTGAATATTGACTTTTTGTTGTTTTTGGGCAGGTGCTTGCTTTCCACGTGACCAACAAGGTGATGACTTAACATCATATTAATGTTTTGTATATTTATTATGTTATATTTACCATCAGAGTTACGAAATCATTATGAAATTAAAATATTGTTACAGAATCAACAAACAGCCGACGTTGGTTAACATAACAATTTCTAGAATATTAAGAGTATCACTCGAACGCTCTAGAACCAGATTATCCTTACACTAAACATTGCTCATCTAACTTTCTGAATGCTAGGCGTCTTATTTCCTCGCTTTTCTTAAAACGTGTTTGCTTTAAAGTCTTTTAAAAATATTTAAGAATTCTGAAAATACTGTTCAAAAAGAAAATTAATAAAATAACGGCAGCAAATCCGACATTTTAATTAATTCAATTACCAAATGTTTCGAAAGGAATTCGTTTTGCAAATGTTTATTTCGTTTTGAAACTGAAATAACTGAACTTACAAACAAAATATTTTAAACGTTGGAAGTCTGAACCCACACGTTTGACGCACTGGTTGGTACCTGCTGTTGTATTTTTTAATAATTTTAAAACAAATTCCGACTTAAACGTGAAATTCTGAATGATTTTTTAACAGTTTCCAAATAGGAGAAAGTTCTTATTGTTTTTTTATATGATTGTTACGTGTCTGCTCGGGTAATGACACACTGATTTTGATGGTTTTGTTTTTAAAATGACTTAAATGATGGTCCTATATTAATTTTATCATAATCCGACTAGTTTTTGAGTTATACTTAATATTGTAAAAAATTCTAATACTAATTAAAAACTAATAAGTAGGATGTTGATAACATGTTTTATGTGGGACCATTTCGGAATCATAAATATAATATCAGTGTTGTGTTGTCTTCATAATTAAACTCTTATTTGCTCACACTTTATTTGTATTTTACTTCGATTATACCTACAGCTTAATTCTGTAGAATCATACATTCAGAGCCAAGACCAAAAGAGAGAGAGGCATAGACAAAATTGATATGTCTTTTGTGCATTAACACATACACACACAGTTTCCCGGACTTTACGAATCTGATTCGGTCATGTGGAAAGAATGACAGATGAAAGATTGACAAAGCAGATATACAATGCGAGTGTCGAAGGGACCTACTTCCTTCCCGGGGAGACCAAGGTTGACATTCTACGATCAGATCACTCGGATATTATCCGAGGGTGGTGTCAAGAGTCTCCGGAACCGGCGTGTTTGTATGAAAAGGGTAATGAATGTGAAGGAAGCTATACAGGTTTGTCAGGATCGTGAGGACTGGCACTCGATACTGTCTGCCTAACGCGTAAGCGACTTGGCTTGAAGATGTGTATGTATGTACGTATCTATAAATAAACTATCAAATGAATAGAAAAACGAGTAGAACCTTTTAAACTCGATGTTTCAATTATATCAGTCAAGTGTTTGTAAACAAAGATATTCGTTCAGAAATGTTAAAAGTATCTTCACGCCCATATCCCCGAAGAGTTAGGCAGAGGCACAACCAGGGCACCCAGGACTAGCCGAAGATACTAAGTCCCACAATGTGATAGGTGGCAAGCCTATCGACAACCGGGCACATTTCCAATCCCGACCAACTTTTTTTTTAATCAGAAAATTGGAAAAATCCAATTTTCTTTTTGTTGGCCGACCCGGGATTCGAACCCGGGGCCTGCTCCCCCCGATCATAGAAGACCTCGCCACGTGTTATCGGATCCCCCGGACCCAATAACCGCGGAAAACGCTATTTTTTTAAACTACAAACCGGAACACGACAAACTCACATCACCTTAACACAACACTGCACCGTCGCCGCCGGTCTCGGCGACGAAGACCTCTCTTGCGCCCAGCGCCTAACGCCGAGCGACGA
>NJDC01015678.1:3513-18410 GCA_002245475.1 Calephelis virginiensis
CTTTCGCATTTTAACACCAACACTTTCTTTCAATCCCACCCTTTCTCGGATCTCACTGTTACGAATGCGGTCAGCGAGCGTTACACCACAGATTTTCCGTAGTGCTCTCAAAATTATTATAATGTATTTTAACTGTTGACGTATTTCAAGTGTAACGAATGTACCTACAAAATAAAGACGACGAATTGAATTGAATTGGAGAAGTGACCGGTTGGTGTTAGATTTGCTTCCATTCATATTATGAGACTAAGTTTCATCAACTAGTCGTGGGTGCCCTGGTTGTGCCTCTGCCTATCTCTTTTCGCGTTTCGCGAGTTCGCGCGTGGGTGTGCTTTAGTGAGGTGGAGGTAGCACCGACGTTGTTAAACATGTGTAGCAGGGGTGAATTAGTCAAATTGGTTTGTTTGTTTAACAGTGTAAATGACTCTTCGTTATTACATTTAATAATTTCTAGTCGTTCTAGTATATTTAATTTTAATACTTTATTAAAAGTACGGATTAATTCGAAAGTATGATCTGTCGCCAACTTATGCTCAGTGTATATAAGATGTTTAGCAAAATGCGATTTATCTGGACGAATGTTTTTGACAGCCGATATGTGTTCCTTGTAATGAAACTCAAAACTGCGACCAGTTTGACCAACGTACACTGTTGCATTCAGAACAATGTAGTTTATAGACTCCTAATTTACATTTTTTGTCAATTTTATATTTACCGTTGCATAATATGTTTCTTAATGAATTTTGGGTTCTAAATGCAACATTGATATTATCAAGTTTTAAAGGTCGCTGAACTTATTCAGAAGCTCGTCCTACGTAGGTCAAACTAGATTTGAACTTAACATCTTTTTGAGATGGCACTGCATAGATTAGTCGTGAAATATTTTTCATTATTTTCTTTTTAATTAGATTTTCAACTGAATCTCTACTATAACCATTAGCAACTGCCATCTGTACAATGATTTTAAGTTTTTTTTTTGTAACGTAACTCTCTTTACTCAAAGGCAATCTATGTACAAAGCTATTAAAAGCGGCTATTTTGTGTTGCCAAGGGTGACAAGACGACGCCGAGATAGCAGTATCAGTGTAAGTTGGCTTGCGGAAGATCTCAAAATGGTGTATAATATTTATTCTTGTAATTGTCAAGTCAAGGAAATTTATTGAGTTGTTACTTTCCAATTCTAATTTAAATTTGAGTGTTGGATGTTTTTTATTTAAGCTATTTAAAAATAGGTCTAGTTGTCTCTCTGTGCCTGTCCAACATATGATAATGTCGTCGACATATCTAAAATAATACAAAATATGTCGATGACCTACAATATGGTGTTTTTCAAAATTATCCATAAAAAAATAAGCCATTAATGGACTAAGAGGTGAGCCCATAGTTAAACCGTCTTTTTGAATATATATGTTGCCATTGAACTTAAAACAGTTTTGTGCCATACATGTGCTGGTCATATTTATAATTTCATTAATTTCTCCAGGATGTAAACCACGTCTTTTTAGTATGTTAGATATTAAACTGATACACTCATCAGAAGGGACATTTGTAAATTAGCTTTCTATTTCCAAAGATAATAGTTTTGGCCTTGGAGGTAAGATCATGTCTTTAATATTATTTACATGCTGGAGATTGTTTTTTAAACTATGTGTAGGTTAAAACTTTGTTTTTTCTTTGATTATTAGAATGGTGACTTCTTAATTTATTATGTTTTACGGCTAAAGACTTCTGCCAAAAGAGGCATTTCCTGGGCTATAAAAATTCATTATTAAAGCACCTTTTAGGTAAAGATGTTATTTTGGTCCCATATACCTTTCTTTGGGTGAGTTATTACTCTTTTTATACTAAACTGTTTGTACTTAATTAGGTACTTATTAATATATCGTACATCTTTTATTAAATAAAAAACCCTACTTATCTTTGTCATCATATCACATGTGTAATGAATACGTATGAACCAGTTTCGTTAGTTTTTTTTGTTGTTTGCCTTACATTATCATAAAAAAAAATACAAACCACTCAAATTCCGTTCGCAAAAATTCCGAATGTACGTAGTAGCAGTTGTACAGAATTGCTGCATTCGGTTTTTACGAAACCGAATTTCTAAACAAAATTCTGATTGTATGTGGCCTAAAAGTCGATTAGAAATATTTTAATGAATATCAAAAGCACGAAAAATCATTATGATAAAAACATGCAACGGCTGCGCCCGCGTCTCTGACGCATATCAAAGATGCGCGACGGCCATTTTTTTTACTGAACACACTGGATTTGGCTGAGAGCCAAAGACGCCGGTTGGCACCAAGCCAAAACACCAAATCACCCCTCTGGACTCGACCGGTGATATCGGTTATTGAAGCTGAAAAATGTGCACAATAAGATCGTATAATCAATCATCATATTTTTCAATATCGATCAAATTTTAGTACAAAAACAAGTTAGTTTCTTAACCCATTTCTCACAGAATATAGCGTGAATTTAGTTCAACGTTATATTGATTTTAGTTTTTTTTAGGTTATTACTTGGAGTTGTTTATGAGTAACATTTTATCATGAGGTTTTAACAAAATCAATCGCGAAATAGGCGATTGTATTTTCGATATTACATAACCTTCGAGATATTATATAACCTAGGTATTATTTTTGCAAAAAACATGTAGTTTGATAGATTTTTATTTGTAAGGACTAGATCAGAACTGAAATTAATAATACACACATATTTTCACACCAAGTCCGTTACGGGGTAGGCAGAGAGTATCGAGTGCCAGACCTCACGATCCTGACCTGTCTGGCTTCCTTAATGTTCATTACCCTTTTCATACAAACATTCCGGTTTCGGAGACTCTTGACACCACCCTCGGATAATATCCAATTGAGATTAATAATATTCTAGTTTATTGACGTTTCATTGTCAATTGATAATCTCAAATTAAATACATTAAAATTAAATTAAAATAAATACATTGTGGGACCTAGTGTCTTCGGCTTGTTGTGGGTACCCTGGTTGAGCCTATGCCTACCTCTCCGGAGATATGGGCGTGGAGATACTTTTTAAATAAAAAAATCAATAAACACCTAGCGAACAGCCCCTTTCGTCAAACTTATTATGCCACAGATACACACACATCTAATTTACAACACTTCTCTCTTTGGTGTACTTTACAAAAACTGCCAAGATTGCGAAACCGTCCATCAGCCACCTCCAAGGATTTCATTAGGTCCTCGTCATCGGAAAATATGAACAGATCTCTAACGAGGCCAATCTCTAAAGGCTTACAAGTAAGCATTCCGGGGTTACGTCCCCTGGCTTCGAGCTCATCGTCAGGCCAACTGAGATGTATCAGCATTACTTTGTGTTTTGTTAGGTTTCATATATTATGTTCAAAAGTAGGTTTCATATATGTTCAAAAGTAAAATACCTATAGTGCGTCTAATGCTGATGCTTGCAAATGAGCTGATGACCTTGAACTCCTGGAACGATCTATACAAATTAGAGAACCATCTCGATTACGTTAGCTTTCAAATAAAGAAAACCGCATTAAAATTAGTTTATTAACTGAAGAGCTACGATGCCACAGACAGACAGACACATACACACACAGACACGTCAAACTTATAACACCCCTCGTTAATTAACTTATTATCCGAGACCTCGTAGAGGTAATATTTTAAAACAAACTTTCACTCCTCATTATTTTTATGAACTTTATTTAGTAGCCTTTTTCTGAACTTGAGTTTTAGCAATATCAAATTACATCAAATTCAGTATATTCGTTTCGACGTGAAACCGCTGCAGACAGACTTTCACAATTAGGAAATCCTTTCACCATCTTTAGTCATCATCAAATCTGGTTACTTGGTAGGCTCATAAATTATGATGTATTTGTTTTACGAATATAAATAAATACCTAGCCACTTTACACTGATTTCGATATTTTACCTATAACAAATTTTATACTTATTAAAAAATACTAAAATAACTTAGTATTTCTCATTATTAAATTATATTTAAAACATTGAAAAGAAATATACATAAATACTTTTAATTTCGAAATACGACTAAATTTAAAAGTATATTATTATAAACTCTTAATTAAAATAATAACATCTTGCTGACACTCTTTAAATGTCTGGAAGAGATCGTTGATCCAGTGATAACCATTGTGTTTCGTTTAGTTTGAAACAATGTTTTAAATCAGACCAGACATATCGGAACCTATTTAATACAAACAAATCTTTCTTCTTTATTATTAATATAGATTAGTGTAGATAGACAAGTTATTGTAATATACCATAACAATACAAAAAACAGTTGAAAAAAAAGTAAATTCACAATTGCCACATTCATTAATTCATTATTTAACAACAGTTGATACATAAAATGCTCAAAATTACATTAAACTTTAACAGGAAATCTGAAACTTGGAGACATAGAGCAACAAGAACTTTCAACATACAAATCTGGTTCTTACATTCATGGTTTTTAAGATTTTTATGGCATGGGGTTTAATGAAATTTATGTTGTTTTCAAGAACGATATGACACGCGCCGTGCGCAAGGTAAGCTGAGATCCTTTGGCAGCTGCTGTTCATTGTGACGTTTGTCTGAGTCATGGAGGGGTAGGAAAAAGTAGATTCATTAATATTGTGGTCGCTTTAAATAAACATAGTAAAATGTTATAGCTCTTAGCATTAACAGTTCTTACAAAAAAATGCAGTAGTATATATAAGCACATAATGTATTTAATTGCTTATGAATTTAATTTTTTATTATTTTTTTATTTATTTTTTTTCATTTTTTTATTAAAAACAACGATTGGATTTTAGGATTGTATAAGTGCCCGATTGGATATTTCAAAGTTTCAATGCTTAATATTAATTAATATGTTGATACTTCGGCATTTCTGTATACAAATTTTTTTTAATTCTTTTACCTAAAAACTGCTGAAGCAATTCTAGTTTTGTCTCTGAATTAATTTTTAGGGTTGGTTTTACGACGATTGATTGGTTTTTAATAAAACATGTTCTAGATTGTAAGACCATGTTTCATCAAATTCGGTCAAGTAAGAGTGGAGATATTATAAGATCGTACAAGTATACGTTTGTTTTTATAGACGTCATTTAATAAATACATTCGGGGACACTTCACGCCCATATCCCCGAATACCTTTTCGGGGATAAGGGCGTAAAGACACAGGCAAGAGGTAGACGCACAACCAGGGCACCCACGACTAGCCGAAGATACTAAGTCCCACAATGTGAGAGTTTGGTAAGCCTATCGCCAACAGGGCACATTTCCAATCCCGAGCAACGTTTTTTTTTATTAGAAACTTGGAAAAATCCAATTTTTTTCTGTTGCCTAACCCGGGATTCGAATCCGGGACCTCAAGCAATCAAGTCCAACAACTGAACCGCTAGACCACATAGGCGATTAATAAAATGACATTATAATTACGACTACTACTCATAAAACTACATTTGATTGTAGGTTTTCTACGAAAAATCCATACTAATATTATAAATAAGAAAGTCTGTCCGTCTGTTGTTCTTTCACGGCTATAATGCTGAACTGAATGTGGATGAAATTTGATATGCGTATTCAAACCGGATGCCAACGCTACTTTTATTTTCATAAAACAATTTTATTTTCCCCATGTTAGTCCGGGCTCCTTTGCATAATAGACCATCTGCCTTCCTGCCAGGCAGCTCGTCAAAGGCGAGCACGGGCTTACTGGCACTAACATCGTGACTCATCTGACTAGGTGATAGAGTTTCGCACCGATTCGCCGTAATTGGTACAACCACCTTATCTATTCCTGCCGCCATAACGCCAGGGCTTGCCGTTGACGTGTTCCGGTTGGGAGCTTAAGGTAGTCGGTATACTTACTTTATCTCGAGGCCTATCATCCCGGCCTCAGGTTGGCAACGCACCATTACCATCTTTGGTGTCTCTAGACGATGTGAATTTCTTACCATCAGGAATTCCATCTGCTTGTTTGCCTTCCAATACCATAAAAAAACTTGATACTATTATGGGGTATGAAAGTTTGTATTATAATCTACATTAAAGTCGTGGTTAGAAAGCTAGTCTATACTAATATTATAAAGAAGAAAAGTTTGATATTTTGTTTGTTTGTTTGTTTGAAATGACTAGGCTCCGAAACTACTGGACCGATTACAAAAATTCTTTCACTTTTAGACTGCTATATTATCCCTGAGTGACATAGGCTTTGTTTCATCAAAAATGGTGCAGTAGAAGCCAAGTTAAGCAGGTGAAGCTGCGTGAAACTGCTAGTAAAATATAAATGTACAAGTGACATGTAATTAACATAGTGTAATTGTTAAACCATACTATATACATCCAGGTCACATACAAAATGTAGACAAAGACAAATTAAATACGACTTAGCAAAGTACAGCAATTTCAATAAATGTCCTGACTTATAATATCCTTATGTGAGTTAAAAGAAGCTACCAGGAACTACAGACCACTTCCATTTTACTGTCAACAGTGAGACATAAACGACGGACAAAGTGACATAAATGATTTTCCTCAATCACTGAAAACATTTTTAATGTAACAATAATTTACAGCAGAAAAAATACTGCAAAAAATCATCTACTATTTAAATATCATGTCGTCTGCGTAAAGAAAAATAGGCATCATCCATACTTGCACGCTTCATACTGATATAGTTGAGGGAGTATGTCTGTAGGTTACTTTTTCATGGCTAAACTACTGGCCTGATTATGATTAAAATTATATGCATATAGATAAATAACCTAGTTCAAACATATTCAGTTCAGGTCAGGTCAGGTTCAGTTATTGGACTTGACTGCATGAGGTCCCGGGTTCGAATCCCGGGTCTGGCAACAAAAAGAAAATTGGGTTTTTCCAATATGCTAACAAAAACAACGATAACCGACTTATGGATTTAGTCTTTGGGTAGTCATGGGTGTCCTGACCGTACCTTTGCCTACCTTTTGGTGATAAGGGGGTATATTTTTTTTAAATAACATGATAAACAAAACCATCCTAATTTAAAGTATAGGGTTTTTTCCATAGCAAAACTAGTTATAATTCCAAAATCAATACGCCTTCCAAGCTTGCCCAGACACGTAAACTTGCCAAAGTCTAATTCTCTGAGCACTCAGACTAATCAGCTTCGAGAGACTGTTGTCATAGCACCTGCCCTATTACTTCAAAGCGGTTCAGACACTTGTTTTGAACATCTTAGATAACAAGAGAGTACCAAGAGTGATCCATTGGTAATAAATGTTATTGATCATTTATTTGGGTGTATGTACAGTTAAACATTCATGTTTTATGAGATTAAAAGGGAAGAAACACACTGCTCTAATTATAATAGTCGATTGTGGCCTATAGTCACAATAATATTAATCCTATTATTGTTACATTCATGAATTAATATCATAAATGCGAAAGTTTGTTTGTTTATTTGTTTGATTCTCTTTTACGCAAAAACTGGTAAACCGATTTTCATGAAATTGGGCACACACATAGAGGGTAACTTGGATTAACACATAGGATAGCTTTTAACTCGAAAAAATGTTCCTGTGGGACTATAAACCATGCGGGTAACGCCACGGGCAATAGCTAGTAAATATTATAAGTGCGTCACTATTTATATTTTCCTGTGTTGGTCCGTCCTCTTTTGCGGAATAGACCAACTTCCTTTCTACCAGGCAGCTTGTAAAAAGCGAGCATAGGCTTATTGTCACTAACACCGTGACATCTGACTAGGTGGTAAAGTTTCGCAGCGACTCGCCCGGATTGGTACCACCGCGCTATCTATTCCTGCCGGCATAGCGTCAGTGCTTGCCGTTGACGTGTTTCAGTTGGGATGATAAGGTAGCCGGTAAACTTACTTTTGTTTGAGCTCTTTGTTTGTTTGTTTATTAACACCGTTTGAACCGTTATTCATGAAATTTGGCACACACATAGAGGCTAACTTGTAATAAAACGTAAGGTAGTTTTTTTTTTTCGAAAAAATGTTTCTTTGGAACATTAAACTCGCGGGCAACATTGCGAGCATCAGCTATATTATACATTTCATATGATAGAGAATAAAAATATTAATTATGAAAACAACACAATACAAACCCGATTGCATAAAATACATGACATTTATAAAAGACTAAAAAAATGAAATGAGCCCATTAGTTTATAATATTCTTAAAAGTAACAGTAAACACGTACATAATTGTAATAGTTTTATAATAAACTAGCTCTTACCAGCAGCGTTGTCCGCGTGGTTAATGGTCCCACAGGAACATTTTTTGTAATAAAAAGTAGCCTGTGTGTTAGTGTCTTCACGCTCATATCCCCGCAGAAGTAGGCAGAGGCACAACAAGGCACCCACGACTAGCCGAAGATACTAAGTCCCACAATGTGATAAATGGCAAGCCTTTCGCCAACCGGGCACATATCCAGTCCCGAGCAACGTTTTTTTTTATTAGAAAATTGTAAACACCCAATTTTCTTTTAGTTGCCCGACCCGGGATTCGAACCCGGGACCTTAGGCAGTCAAGTCCAACAATTGAACCGCTAGACCACAGAGGCGATAATCTGTGTGTTAATCCAAGTTGCCCTCTGTGTGCAAAATTTCATGAAAATCAATTCAGCAGATTTATCCTGGAGGAGTAATAAACAAACATACGAAGTTTCCCATTTGTGATATTAATAGGATGCATACATTGACAAGTTCTTAATTCTTTGCAAAATAGTATATTAACAGTTAAGACACATTTTTTCCAAGGAACCGTAAAAATTGAAACTGAGATAGACACCATAGAGGATGTGTTTATAAAAATAATGTTTTTGTATGTCCGTTTGTATCTATAAATACAATTAAATTCCATAATCTAACGAAGGTATTTGACTTATTATTAGAGAAAAATATTATAGTGTCAAAGATTTACTTGTAGAAAAGCACGTATCGTACAAAATATTATTGTAATAATTATTATCCAAATATAATTAAAGATATCTTGGTTGCCGCGGAGTTTGTTTAGCCATTTCTTCTCCTGTCTGGCTAAGTTTAGGAACGGTTATAAATTATAGTTTTAAAATGTTGAGTAATAAATAATTAAGCTGGTTATTAATATAAATAATTAGCTTAAAAGTTTAAGTGTATGTAACTCAATATTTTTCTATGAATATTAAAATAATTCCACACCAAAATATGGTAGAATATGTTGATATACTTAAATATTTTTGTAATATCTTATTAACATACATTAAACAAATAAATCAATTTCATTTTCATTTCATTTTTTTTCAATTTTTTCAAGTCCACCCGCTCATCTGTCGCTGACGACAAAAAAAGCTAGGTGAGGAGTGTATCGGTCTGGTGATAAAATTACATGTACTATGGCATACAAAGCAGTTAGAATTTACAGAAGTTTTATATCACCAATATTCCATAAGACAGTGTTATTATAATAGTAAACGTACGTAAAAATATTATACGATTATCGTATATTACGAATTTAAATAGGATGTAATAAAGTCAATACATTTTTAAACTCCGACGTAGTAACGAGCAAGACGAGCGTATCTGTGTCTGTGGTATCGTAACTTCTAAATGAATACATCTATATCAATTCGTTTTTTTATAAATGTATAAGCTGCTCTAATCGCAATGTTCTTAACTACATTGCGGAAGGGTTTTGTCCGGGGTTTAAAAATGATTAATTTAATTATTATTTGTCAATGAAATGTCAATCGATCGTTTGACCCTTTTCTCGTTTGTCGAAAGCCAGCTTTTGAAGCGATAACACAAAAACTTTTAGCTAGGCCGAAGAAAGTATTACCTATTTCAACAGTTTAGTTTAAGTAATATTGGCATATTAACTAGACGTTGCCCGCAGCTACTTCCGTGAGTCGAAAGTTATTTAGTTCTGCCGTGATAGTCCGTTCTGTTAACAGGACAAAAGCAACCTGTCTCTCTCCAATCTCCTATATCCACCAAACAATTGCACCATAACTTTGCTTACTTGACTTTGCACCATTACCATCTTTGGTGTCCGTCCGCTTGTTTGCTTTCCAATATCATAACAAAACATGCCTATCCCGGTTGGTTGGCAGAGTTAGGTGTGTATGCTAGCCCCTCGACCCTCGAGTAAATGTTGCTCACGTCGCTCTTTAGCCTTCTAGTCAGTTCCACACACACAAATGTTATGTAAAAGAAACGTAAAACGAACACACTCTTATCAAACTATTAATTATCCATGAAATAATGATGGTAATAGTATTCCTGTCCTCAAAATAAAATAACAGGTGCAACTTAAGTACCTAAGCGCATAGAAAAACAATAACGAAGGGAAGGAATCTTGGAAGTCTCCAGTGTCGGTCTACTTCAGCGGCTCGACGGGAGGCGGGGCTATATTTAGATGCGCGCGCGCCGCGACGCGTGATCCAAGCGCACGCGCAGTGACCAGATGTTTGTAATGGAAAGCGGGACAAATAGGGTGAGTAAAATTATAGCAGCGTTTGGATACAGCATGATTGTATAAGTTAATCAATTTGAGTGGTTTACTTGATGAATGAAGATTATTTGTATCTCATAATGTAACATTAGTAAATAATACATCTTTTCGCATTTCATTCAGGAAATATTATTTCAAGAAGCACTGTTAAGTCGCGTACAATGCGGAGATATATAATATAATACGGTTAATTTTCGTATTTTTGTATAAAAAAATTAATACGATAGCAATACAAAACATTACCAATTGTTAAAAATACCAACTCCTATTACAAATTACAAAATAAAAAAAAAGTAGTCACCACGTTAGTAGTGTCTTTGGCTAGTCGTGGGTGCCCTGGTTTGTGCCTCTGCCTACCTCTTCGAGCATATAGGCGTGAAAATACTTAGTTTGATACAAGTTACCACTAACTAATTAATTTTTATGGTACTTTTTTGAGGATGAGAATTCGAAGTGATCCCAAATAAATTTGTATAAATTATATTTAAAAATGCTTAATTAAAAAATATTTATGTTTTTGTGTACTTAGGATAACTTAGTGGTGCAATTTATTGCCGTTTTTCTTGTAAACGTTCTTGTTAATTATGTTTTTTCTAAATACTGCGAGTCGCTGCGAAACTTTACCACCGAGCCAGATGTCACGGTGCTAGTTACAGTAAGCCTATGTTCGCCTTTTAATTAATGGTCAATTCTACAAAGGAGCCTGGACCAACACGGGGAAGTATACATGGGAAAATAACCAATATTTCTTTGATAATAAAATTGACATGATTGACACTTTTTTATATTGATCGCGTTTGAATTCGACTGTGAAATTTACAGTACAGATTACAAGTTACAAGGACATTGCACGTACAAAAGAAAAATCCAAGTATTTTCACTCTTATTGTAGTGATATCACTGGTAGCTTGCAAACTATAAGTGATTTTGTCAAATGCGATTTTGTAAAATTCACAAATTTACATAAGGAATCGCTTGTAATACAACACTAGTCAGTTTTTATAAATTCAGACACGTTTTATTTTATTTTTGCATTTAACGGGCTGAAAGAAATTATAATACAATACAATAACTTTTTAAGGTGCACCAAATACAGAGAAATTACAAATATATCAAAATAACTAAAATTAAGAAGATACCCAAAGGTGGCCTTATCGCCAAGTCAGCGATCTCTTCCAGGCAACCCTAAAGTATGGAAAAAAAATATGTAAAATACTAAAGTATGGAGCAAGGTTTAAATAACGTGGCCCTTTGGACTTCCGTTTTGTTTACTTTTGGGTGTTTCTGTAATTTTTTTGTATGTAGTATACCTATAAATTAACAATGACAAAAGAATTAAAGCACAGTACAAAAACTTATTTCTGACTGACTTCAGTTTCACCAGTAAGTACACAAAAATGGAGTAAGTTAGAACCAAATAGGTACTGAACGTTAAATTAAAACAGAATTTTTATCTTTAGTTATAAAGCCCTAATGATGCTGTAAAAAGTGAAACCGGTTGGTTATAGAGTAACATAAAGCATTAAATAAAGTCTTTTGTTGAAAAGTACAAGCGTTTACCTTAAAAAAGTGAGTGTTTTTCTCTATTTCCTTGTGCTTCCATCAGCAGATTCAGATTTGTTGACAGTTAGACAACCTCGGAAGTATGATTTTTAAAATCAAAAAAACTTGAAATCGTATCAAGAATATTTGAATGCATAAAAGTTAAATGAAATCCAGAATATATTAAGCTACATTTGACTTCAACAACGTCAACATTCACTTTCAAATTTAGTGCTTCTATTAAATACGTTGTAGACGATTATAAACACGTTTTCCAACAAACTTATAAGGTAACCTTAAAGGATTCTTTGTTTCCATCTTCAGATTATTATTAAATTTGGATGTAATCTACGCTACAAATGGATGCAAACCAATGTATTAACAATCATCTAGAACCTCCATTATTCTCTCGATTTAGTTAAATTTAGGCCTGATTTTCCAATTCCTATTGAAAACCGAGTTTAGTAAAACTAACTTCAGAGTAAACGAGTTCAAATACCTGTTGTGATCCCGTTTAGAAGCTACTGAAAAACTCTTAAAATTGACAATTTATTCTTATCCCCATCCCCAAATAATCTACATACCACGTCGGATAGTTTAATAAAAAATATTTACAATAACTAACATTTTTTTGACAATAAAAGTGACTGGATTGACACTCTTGACAACCGAATAAACGTTTATTTACGCTAATTGCATTTAAATTCGACGGTGAAATCTAGCATTAAGGATCAAGAACCTCTTATTAAGATTATGTAAAATGTACATTGAAAGTCGATATGAGTGTAACTAAGTTACCTAAAAGTGACAATAGTGAATAATAAATGGATTTTTTGGGCTCTTGTATAAAACTGTGAAAATGAATAATAGCATAAACGTAGCAATTCCATGTGATTACATATATACGTATCTTCACGCCAAGCCCTTGCGGTCTGGGCAGAGAAAATTAGTAGAGTTATTCCCAGACTCATTAAAAAAAAACTCATTTTTAAACTACAAAATACCGAGAGCGACTTTTTTGCCTTAACTAAATTGTCAATTGGCCAAAGGCATTTACAAGCGATGGAGCATTCCAGTTGTGACTATTACTACTCCCTGGTCAGGAGTCTAGCTAAGTCGAACATGTTTGGAGATTTCGAATTTGCCATGAATGATCCCCGACGAATGAATGACGAATGTAGTTCAGATCATTCCTAGACTTTAGTTTGTTTGAAGAACAGGCAGCACACCTACGCACGTCATAGCATCATAGCGCGAAAGGGCTACTTGGTCACTAATACCGTGACTGTGATTGTATGACGCTACAACTCTTCTAGACAAATGCCAAAGACTATTCCTATCCTGCATCGTAACTCGTAACATACTCGCCACTATCGTGTTTCCGATTGGGAGAGGGTAGTAGTGGTTTTACTTTTGTAAATAACTTGTTTCAGCAAATTTCATAAAGTTTTTTGTAGCTGATGTTTGAGAAACACTGGACCAATAATACCGTCATCAGGTGACGAAACAGAGCTGTTAGATGATTCAGAGCTTTCAGAAAAATGTCGGCATTTCTTACAGACGTCTGATCACACATGTGCGAATTATCATAACTTACAGGATATAGCAATAAGTTGACTCATCATCATGTCTGGTGAAAAGAAGGCGTTTGTAATTTTTTTTTAATTAATAAATTTTAATTAATTTTAATTATAAGAATAAATTTCATAAATTAAAATGGAATAAATTAAAGTTTTATTAATGTTACGCATGAACTAAAATTTTAAAGTTTATTGTGTATCTACTTAGATCATTGTACTTGATAACTTGCAAGTAAATACTATTTACCTATGAGTATATGGGGGCATTGCTGACCTGTAACACAGGTTTATACATTAAACTAGCACCAATCTCTTATAAACAGGTTTAAACAATATATTTTCTTTCATCTTAAGATATCTAGCGGTTCAGTTGTTGGACTTGACTGCATGAGGTCCCGGGTTTGAATCCCGGGTCGGGCAACAAAAAGCCAATTGGGTTTTTCCAATTTTCTGGAAATAATAAATATAATATATATTATAATAATATATATTATTAATAAATGAATAATATTTTCTAGATAAGAAAAATGTTGCTCGGGATTGGAAATGTGCCCGGTTGGCGATAGGCTTGCCACTAGCACATTGTGCGACTTAGTGTCTTCGGCTAGTCGTGGGTGCCCTGGTTGTGCTTCTGCCTACCCCTAGATGCTCTAAAGATATATTTACCTATATTAAATGTTTGCCTATTGTTAGAGAAAAATAAATTTATTCTTATTCTTTTAAATTTATTCTTATTATTTTTAATTACTAATGTTATAAACTAGCGAATAAGCCTGCCTTTCTTTATGATACAATTGCTTCGATATCTTATGGACGCGATTTTAGGCCTTAGGTCTATTGTCTATCTTCAAGCATGTAACATGATAATGGAGAACATTAATATTGTCGCGTTAGGACAGGTAAGACTTTGGTACCAATCCAGACCAGCTGCTTTACAGTACTCTACCTAGAGAATTCCAATTACCCTCAAAACGATATTACCTAGACGATTTGATGGAAGAATTATTTTAAATTTGTAGTTTATGTAAGTATTTATTGGTTTTATTTTTTTATAATAGGGGTTCTACATGGATTAAAACAATGGTTTATATCTGTGTGGAATGAAGATTTAATATAAATTTTGATTGGTTTCAAACAAAGTTTCCACCAAAGTCATCTTTATGTCAAGCGTGATTGGGGCGTGATTACAACCGTCTGGATGATGCTTTAAACAACGTTTTCTAAAAATGAACTCTAACTGGACCGATGTTTCACCTCCCAAATCC